>JAULJZ010048871.1:0-14133 GCA_032270985.1 Heliamphora pulchella
GATGTCAAAATCTTGATAAAAGTTGCCGGCTGAGACCACCGCTGATAAACTACCCATAACAAAGATCAGCAATAACACCCATGAAACTGATCTTGAAGAAGAAGACGCCATTGGTTAATTGAGGTTTGGGAGATTGTTTGTGCGAAAGGAGGGGTCTGTTTTTTGAGTGAGATAGAGTTAAGTTGGAGGGATTTATATAGAATTATAGATGTAGAGTTGTAGCTGGAAAATGAAGTGGTGAATGTGCATAGGAAGGTGACGAAAATGTTTTTCTGTGTGTTATTTGTGTGTTGGTGAAGAGTTGAGTTCGTAAAACAGCTGGAATTGGCAGCTGGATGGGTCAGCCAACGAACGCGGTCTTCGTGTTTAATGAAGCTGAAAGGCTGCTTCCTGATGCAAATCCCCAGCTGGGTCTGTCCCACTTGGCATCTTTCAAACATTGCTTCGAAGATCCTAATAATGCCCTGATTTTTGAATGTCTTATGTTTTAAGATATTTAAGTATATTTTTTTAAAAAGAAAAAAAAGTTAAATTTGTAATAATTTATTTATAGTAGTTTCTTTTGTTCTTATTTTCTTTGTAGAAATGCCTAAAATATTTTTTTTATTTTTAAGTTATAGTATTTAAAATAATAACACTTTTTTTAGTAGTAGATTTAATTTTTTAATTGAGAATGCTATAGCTATTTTTATTTTTAAAAGTTTAGAGTGTTTGGATGTCACGTTCCAAACTATCTAACAATGTCGAACACCTATTTCTTATGAGTATGTAATGCTAAATAATCAAATTTTAATTTTAATAAAAATACTCAAGTAAAATCCAAATATGAATTTTAACTAATATCTCTAAAAAAATCTAATCCAAGTCGATACCAAAAAAAAAATTAAACATTCATAATTAAAATCTTTCACCTATTCTATGTCTAAGATAAATTAAAATATCCCTACTCTCTGACACTTTTCAAGAAAATCCCGCACAGATCTACTATTTAGGATTTGTAAAACATTATATAATAAAACAACTATGAGTTGGACAATCCAACAAATCACCAATTATCATTATTAGATAGATCAAGCATATAGAAAAATACAATTTAAAGAAACAAAATTGATTTTTGATAAATATCTTATCAACCGATTAAAATTTAACAAAAGAGATTTATAAGAACTAAAATAGATTTAATTTCATAACAGAATAACAGAGTGTTTCTATACAAGTTACAAAATATTTTGATTTTTGATAATTCGATTCACATAACTCAAGTATCAACGACTATGGCCACATAGCCCGTGACAAAACTCAGAGCCACAAATAGGCTGGAGGTAAAACCCATAAGAAACTAGTTTTTGTGTCAATATGTATTTCCTATGAGTTAGGATCCATATCATAGTTAAACAAGAGTAATATTCAGGATTAAACACGTGAGATCACAAAAATATTTTTTTTCAAAAATATTTTTGAAGATCTTAAAACATATTCAGAATTTCATCCTTCATCCTTTTTTTGTTATAAAATGAGTAAAAATAGCAAACACATTTTTTTCAATAACAACAGAGATATTTTAAATAAAAAATATTAACAATATTAGAATGCTATTTACCTCTTGGCAAAACTTCCTTGAATATATATTCGAAACGTTTTGATAAATTCCCCACAAATTAACCTAAAATTAATTTGACAATATCTTAGACACATAACTAAATAAATGCCGTAAAATTGGAACTTATTATATTTTATTAATTTCTCACTTAGTGGCGAGTTTTTTATTTTTCTATTATTTCCTTTCTTTTTCTCACTGCTCTCCATTCCTCTTTTTTTTTTATATTTTATTTGTTTCTACTATCTCTCATTACAATACTTTTAATATATATATATATATATATATATATTGGGGAGGATAAGAATTGGGATATACTGGTCCCATCCAAGCTGGCTGAGGTGTCAGGGGATGATTTCACATGTACGCCTGCACAAAAAAGGGGTGAGATGCCCGCCAGTGGCTTTATATCTGTAAACCTTCCGACGATCAGGTCAGGTAAGAAATTTGAGAGAGAGAGATAAACTTGAGAGAATATTTTGACAGAGTTTTGGCTTAGTAAAGCAGAGCCTACCTTTCATTCTGAGATTATTAGTTATTTATAAGTAAAATATACTTGACTCGCTCTTGGAATCCGGCCCGACCCAAGAAAGTCGGGTTGTACTCTTTCTCTCTGATCAATACATAGCAATTAATGGTTTGAGGGTGACTTATCAGTACCATCATTAGATCTCTCTACAATATTTATCTACAAGTGCATTTTGTCATGTCAAGCTGTCCATCGATACTCAAACCTAGTCTAGTCTAGGCTAGATCACCCTTTCTGACTTCCTAGCCCTAGGGTTTAATCACTACTGATCTCTTATCACTAGCAGATCACTTTTTTGATACGCGCATCAACCCTCAAGCTCGAATCTAGAGGTTGCATAGCTCGTTTTACTCGGACCTGAATGCCAAGCATTCCTTTTCAGGATGCTGAGCACTTCGTGTCCAAGGTTGGGCTTGAACTCTCTCTGAACTTGGAGCCGAGAACCACTGCTCGGGTTCATATGCCCCCGAGGTTGGCGAACCTCGAATATGCGATCCGAGCATCTCAGCTTACTGCCCGAGCTAGCATATATGCCGAGGCGTATGCCGTGGTTGAAAGGCCTGTTACGCTGTACGGCCATACCACATGGGTTCCTCGTGGCTCTGGTCGGAACTTGATCCCCCTCAATTGCCTCCATCATCTTGTTGTTGCTCGAGAGCTCGAGCTGCTGGAAGATGATGTGGTGTTCTTGCTCGATTGTTGCTTCGTCTTTTGATCGGGAGGCTTGTTGGGCAAGCTTCGCTGACGTACTGCCCCTTAGCCTTCCCATATGCCAACATTCATTTTCGCCACATGGCAGTGCCCCATCGGTTATGCGACACACTTATTGCTTGCATTGAATGCGTATTAAATGCGTACGGCGCCAACTATATCTTAGGTATAGGAATGTTGGCCGTCGCAATCAATAAATGTCAACCATTTGAGTTTATGACAGTTGGGGAGCTCGGTCACTGAGTCCGAGCACCGAGCACCTTCGCGACATTTCTAATCAATCCGAAGGCTAAATTTACTCGGACATACGCCCTAGCTCTATACCTCGGTCTGATTCTGTTCGGGCAGCATTAATTTCTCATTTAATGCGCACGGCGCACTTCGCCCTAGGCACCATGTCTCTTGGCGCTTCATTTGAAAGAAGGGGGAGAGTATAAAAAGGTAAACATCCCCCTCTCTCTTCTCTTTACAAATTTTGGACTCTCAAACCTTGGGCGATCTCTGGCGGTTGTTCATCCTCTATTCTGGTGGCTTCACCACCTTCTCCAGCGACTCCACCATCTTCTCCGGCGACTTCAGCATCTTTTCTGGCGACTACATTCAATGTTGAGGTATTCTTCTTCTCTCATTTCATTGTTTATGCACTCTTATTTGTATTCCTTTAGCTTCTTCGTCGCCATGTCAATGTCCCGGTGGCCGTGAAGGCCTAGATGGTGGTTTGGCACCCTGCTCCGCAGTCCCTACGCCATCATTTCGCCGCCGATAGTGGCGGTGATAGCCTGGGATGCGAGCATATGCATGTATATGCATATATACATATATGCACATACATGATTTGCACATACATATATATATATATGCACTCATATATACATATATGTATGTATATGTATAAATGTATTTCACATATGCACGTATATAACCGTGCACCCTGTAAAATTTGTATTTAACTCATGCCCCGTTTTTTTTTTTGACGAAGATGGGGCGTCTTGCTCGCTATGTTGACACACCAGAGACCTTGGCCGAGCTCCGCCGAGCTCAGGCCATCCCCCGATGACGTCAGCATTCGTCATGCAAACCAATGAGGAGACCTTGACCACTGAAGAGCCCGAGGGGGTTGTTTTTCCTCTTGTGGCTCTTCTGGAGTCTCGAGTGGAATTCCCCCTCCCGAGCATCTTTAGGGAGGCACTTTCCTTTTACCGGTTATGCCTGGCGCAACTCACCTCCAACTTCTTCTCGGTACTGATGGGGGTAGTCCTGTTGAATCGCTACATGGGCATCGATCTCGGTGTCCAGGAGATTCAATACTACTACTCCATCGCCGAGACAGCCAAAGGCTAGAACAAGTACTATCTGAAAGCCAAAGATAATCGGATGATCGTGCGCGAGCTCAAGAGCTCCCACAAAGGCGACCTTGATGACTTTGTTGTCATTGGGGGAATTAGAAGCTCGGGCCTGGCCCCATTGATCCCCCTTCCATGGCTTTGCCCGACCAGACCAGGGACCCCAGGTACCGAGCTCTTTTTTTCCTTACAGCCCCTAGATAGCATATACTGAGTATTTGATCGGGACTGATATGATCTTTTTCTTCTTAGGTATACATTGCAACACGTCCGCTACTCGGGACAAGAAAAATAGGAGGGACGGTCGCATAAATTTCGAGCACATAAAGCGCGGGCTCGACTGGGACCATGAGGTACGCAGCTTTTCGAGACTTTTCAACAGCGTGCCAATCCGCCCAAAGGAGCTCGGCCACCGATTAGTCCAAGTAGAGGGAGGCCAGGCCGAAGAAGGACAAAGCAACAGAGCTTCCACCTCCAGTGCGACAAGTCACAAGAGATCATCCAACTCTGCCTCCCACAGCATCGCCGATCAAGACGACTGAACATGTCAAGGAGGAACCTGCTCAATTTCTTACTAGGGGACCTATCTGGTCATCAGGCCCCAACCTCCTCCCCATCGACGGGAGTTCAAACCGCCGCTACATCATCGGGCGTCCAGGCCTCGATCGTTGCCCCATCTATTGCAGCTCGAGCCTCTGCTCCTCCCCCAGCCCAACCAACAAGGAAGAGGCCTTCTACAGCCGAGGTTGCGCGCCGCCAGATTAGGCACCGAGTAGAGGAAGCGCCACCGACCGCCCTCTTAGCCAGCTCAACAGCCGAGCTTGAGGTAAACGAAGCTTCCCTCACCTTCAACCCCACCTACCGTGGCCAGTCCCTGACTGCACGGGATTAAGTGTAGGTGAGCCATAATGTGGCGTAGGCGCTGGCCAAGACTCTGTGCCTGCCTAAAGACAAGGCCGACTACGAGGCGATCCCGGATGCGAACCTCGCCAAGCAAGCTGCGCAGCACTTCATCGTGGTAAGTTGTTCTGATCTGAGCTACGTTAACTTGTTTAATTCCATTATTTATACAATTCCTTGTCTGAGCTGTCATCTCTCTTGATTGCGCAGGACTTCCAAACGGGGGTTGAAGCGGCCGAGCACTATAGCAAACTGCAGGAAAAATGCAATGTCCTGCACACCGATGCAATAAAAATGAAGGACGACATGAAGATCCTTCAAGCCCGGGTCGAGGAGGCTAATAAGGCCAAGGAGGAGGCCAAGCTTCATGCCAGCAAGGCCTTGGCCGCTGTTAAGGAACATGAGGCTAACCTTGTCTCTGTTCTAGCACAGCTAGAGAAGGCCACGAAATCTGAGGCCGCTCTGCCAAGGGCGTACACTGACCTCCAGGATCTCAACTCTCAAACCGTCCAAGCCAAATTCAAAGAGGGGTATAACAAGGCCAGGGACGATTACGAGGCCCAGGTCAGAACGATGCAGAATCCACTTTTCAAGATGGGTTGAGATGCCGCCCTGAGGGCCGCCGCCGTACCCATGGACTCCTCACTGCACAGGGAGGTGCTCTGGCTTCAGCCCAGTGTGCCCTTTCTCACGCAGTTTGGGTATCTACTGGGCCAGGCAATCCCTCCCGAACAAGTAATCGAGGCCCCTCCGATCTCCATAGCTGCTGTTGCTACTCCTTCCTCCGAGCAGATACCTCCTCCTCCACCACCTTCGACCGAGCAGATACTTCCTCCTCCACTACCTTCAACTGAACAGATACCTCATCCTCCTCCTCCTTCGACTGAGCAAGAGCACATTCTCGATCAAGAAGACAAGTTTGAAGAGCTCGAGCCCCTCTGGCCCGAGACAAGAGCGACTGACCTGAATGCCCCAGTGGATCTTACATTGGAGGACGATGAGCCCGTCTAGCAAATAGAAGCCGATCGAGCCACCGAAGGAGGAGACAGAGCACCGGACGTTCAAGGTGAAGAGGTTCAAGCCGAGTAGGTAGAAGCCCCCCTCCCAATGTAGATTTTGCAATTTTTGATTTTTGTTTCAAGTGTGCGTTGCACGGCCTCGTTCCATCTGTGAGGTCGGCGTGCCTTTGCTCTGTAAGCAATTCATTATATAAATGCACAAGTATTTTTGTTCATCTCCTGTTCTTTGCTTCGTACTTGTTCCTTTACTTTGCTTCCAATTTTTATGCAAGTCTATGTTCCAATTTTTATGCAATTCTACGAAGCTCGGCCCCACACTACTTGGTGTGTTCAGGTAATCAAGTTTCACGTATCTTCACCCGAGCTAAACAATATGCACAGCCGGGCGTAGATGTAGAAATCTCAAAATTACCTCATAGGCACTTTTTCTGGTTTATTGCATGGCTAACCGAGCTCGGATAGTTCTAGTCGAGCAAGGGTTCTGCTTATTTCTCATGCACTGTTAGTCTACTTTGGCCATTCAACTGTAGGAACTTGATATAGAAATCTTAAAAATTCCCAAGTGAATCGAGGTCGGCTAGGGTCTTTTCTGCTTGGTCGAACCGATGCTGCCTAGCCAAGCTAGAACTTTCTTGCCCAGGCATGACTCGAAGTCATTTGGGACTTTTGGTGCCTAGCCTAGCTAGGACTTTCCTGCCCAAGCATGACTCGAAGTCATCTGGGACTTTTGATGCCTAGCCAGGCTAGGACTTTCTTGCCCAGGCATCACTCGAAGTCATCGGGACTTTTGGTGCCTAGCCAGGCTAGGACTTTCTTGCCCAGGCATGACTGAAGTCATCTGGGACTTTTGGTGCCTAACTAGGCTAGGACTTTCTCACCCAGGCATGACTCGAAGTCATCAGGACTTTTGGTGCCTAGCCAGGCTAGGACTTTATTGCCCAGGCATGACTCGAAGTCATCAAGACTTTTTTGCGATGTCTTTAATCATGCACAAACTATTGAAAAACTTTGTTCATTCATTATCTCAAACAAATATACATTTCAAGCTTCAATGATAAAACTTTCTTAAATTCTGCACATTCCACGGCTTTGGGATTTTCTTTCCTTCCAAATCTTCAAGTCTGTACCCTCCCGTACCTACAACTTACGTGACTTTGTACGGACCCTCGCAGGTCTGGCCTAGCTTGCCATCAAGGGGGTCCTTTGTGTTAAGGAGGACCTTCCTGAGAACTAACTCGCCGACCTGGAAGCTCCTTTGGTTCACTCGTCTATTGTAAAATTTTGCAAGTTGCTGGTGGTAGGCCGCTAGCTTGACCAGAGCCTGCTCTCTTCTTTCCTCGGCCAGGTCCAAGTCCCGAGCAATACCGAGACTGTTATTCCTAAACTCGAAGGCTTCAGTTTTAATCGTGGGTAGATCGACCTCGAGAGGGATCACAGCCTCCAAGCCATAGGCCATGGCAAATGGTGTCTCCCCAGTAGAACTTCTTGGGGTTGTTCGGTAGGCCCATAACACAGAGGGGAGCTCATCCACCCATTTTCCCTTGGCCTTCTCCAACCTTCTCTTCAGCCCGAATAGAAGTATCTTGTTCGAGATTTTTTCTTGGCGTTGAGAAGTAAATCTTTATCCCCAGACCCGAGCAGAACATCTTGAACAAGTTGTTATTGAATTGTTTCCCATTGTCTACAACTATGGCACGTGGAATACCAAATCTGGTGATGATGTTCTTCCATAAAAATTTCTTCGCATCCGCATCTCTGATGTTAGCTAAGGGCTCCGCCTCCACCCACTTGAAAAAATAATCTGTAACTACAATTAGGAACTTTTTATTGCCAGGTGCCTTAAGCAATGGCCCAACAATATCCAGTCCCCATTGAGCAAAGGGCCACAGGCTAGTGATCGGGCTAAGCTCCTCGGCTGGTTGCCTGTGCAAGGGAGAAAACCTCTGGCACTTCTCACACTTCTGTGAATATACTTGGGCATCTTTCTGCATGTAGGGCCACCAATAACCCTGGCTTATTGCTCGATGGGCCATAGACCTTCCCCAAGTGTGACCTCCACATATCCCTTCATGAAGCTCGAACAAGAAGTCTTGGACTTTGTTCGGATGAACACATAGTAGATAGGGTCCAGAGAAAGATCTTCTATATAGATGACCCTTAAGAGATAGCCAAAAACGTGTAGACTTGTGTCTGATCTTGTACGCTTCCTTCTTATCCTCTGGGAGTTGGCCGTCATTAAGGAATCTGACGATGGGGTCCATCCAGCTCGGCTCCTGGTCTTCTTCAATAACACACACCTGTCAAGCAGCGGTGTCAATGCTCGAGCTCTCCTTCATATGTACTTCCACCGTCCTTCTTAGCCCAAGCTCAGTTGCCGAGGCAAGAGCTGCCAAAGCATTGGCGTGGGAATTTCCTTCTCTACTAACCTGTTCAATATGTACTTCTTCAAAATCTTTGACCAGCTCAAGTGCTATGGATAGGTAGGCAGCCATCCTATCATCCCTTGCATTATACTGTCCAGTCATCTGGTTCACAACCAGCTGGGAATCGCAAAAAATTTCCAAGTTTCTCATGCCTAGGATCTCGGCGCTTCTGAGTCCGGCGAGTAATGCTTCATACTCGGCTTCATTATTAGACGCTGGAAATCCCAGCCTTATGGAGTGTTCTATTACTGATCCGTCGGGGGAGATGAGGACTACCCCTGCCCTAGAGCCCTTCTGGTTTGAAGCGCCATAAGTGAATAACCTCTACCTTTGCAGTATTGTTGATCGGGTCTTGGCGTTGGATGCCCCGCTTTCTTCTCCATCTTCCTTTCCTGCCTGGTCATCCTTTCCCCCAGCTTAGACTCGAGCGTGGTTGGGTCCGAGCTGAGTAAAGAACTCGGCCAGGAGAATTCGGTGATAAAATTTGCTAGGTCCTGCCCTTTTATGGTTGTTCTTGGTCAGAACTCGATACCGTTTTCCCCGAGATCTACTCCCCACTTGGCAATTCTTCAAGAAAGGACAGCTCGGCGTAGCAAGGCTTTAAGTGGATGTGCAGTCAAAACAATGATTTTGTGCGCTTGGAAGTACTGTTCCATCTTTCAAGATGTCATCACCAGAGCCAGAGCCAATTTTTTTAGGGGTAAGTATCTAGTCTCGGCATCGAGGAAGGTGTGGCTGACATAATCGATTAGAAGATGTTCGGCACCGTTCATCCTGAGCAGGACGGCACTTGCCTCATATTTGGACACTGCAAGGTACATATATAGCTCCTCCCCAAACAAGGGCTAGGAGAGAATAGGAGTCGAGGTCAAGTACTCCTTTAACTTTTGGAGCGCCTGATCACACTCCTCCCCCCATACAAAATTCTTGCCCTTTTTTTAACAACTGAAATAAACGATAGCACTTATCTGATGATCGGCTGGTGAATCTGTTCAGGGCTGCTGCCTTTCCTGTTAGTCGTTGTATTTCTCTAACGGTCTTTGGGGGTTGTATGTTTTGAATTGCAGCTATCTGGTCGGGGTCCGCTTCGATTTCTCTCCTGCTGATCAGGTGCCCCAAGAACTTTCCCAATTGTACCCCGATTGCACACTTTGACGCATTGAGCCTCAACTTGTAAGCTTTCAACACCTCGAAGATGTTGCCCAGGTCGGTTAGGTGATCATGCTCTTGCTCAGTCTTCACCACCATATCATCTATATAAACCTCAATATTCCGACCTAGCATAGATTGGAATATTTTGGTCACCAGCCTCTGATAGGTTGCCCTAGCATTCTTCAAGCCAAAGGGCATAACCTTGTAGCAATATAATCCTCTGGGGGTAATGAAACTGGTCTTCTCTTGATCATCTGGGCTCAAGGTTATCTGGTGGTTGCCCCTATAGGCATTCAAAAAACTCATTGTTCTATGTTCGGCGGCCGAGTCCACGAGCTGATCAACTTTAGGAAGTGTGAATGAATCCTTGGCGCAGGCTTTATTCAGGTCAGTGAAATCAACACAGACCCTCCACTTCCCATTTTTCTTCTTCACGACCACAGTGTTGGACAGTCATTGGGGGTACTGCACCTCCCTTATTACCCCTGCCTCGAGCAACTTTTTAACCTCCTCTGCTACGGCCACTGCGTGCTAAGCGGAGGACCTCCTCCCGCGCTGGATAATAGGGTTGTGTGTAGGGTCGACATTCAACTTATGCTGCATCACCTCGGGATCAATGCACAGCATCTCATAGGGAGTCCAAGCGAATACCTCCACATTTGATCTAAGGAAGCTCACCAGGTCGGTTTCATCTTGAACGGCCATATGGGAGCCGAGCAAGAAAAAACGATAAGGGTCATCCTCATTTAGCATAACTTTCTTAAGTGGCTCCACAATGTTTTCTGTTGGTGCTCTCCCAACGTCATCAAGGAGTGGCCGGTCTTGAACTTCAACCACACACATCTGTTCGTCGCCTGACGAGCCTTCTTTCCCTTGGATAACAGCCATAAAACACTGCCTGGCCATACCTGATCTCCCCAGATGGATTCCACGCCCCTGGCAGTTGGGAATTTCAGGACTTAATGATAGGGAGAGGGGATGGCCTTGAGCTGATGAAGCCATGTCCTCCCCATAATGGCATTATAGGGGGATGATACATCTACCACCAAAAATTCAATATTTTTGAGCTCGTAGCCTGTCTTGACCGGCAGTGTGATTCTTCTCATTGGTAGGACGGGCTGACCATTGAACCCGACCAATGGGGTATGACATTTCTGCAAATCCTCCTTCTTGAGCCCTAACTTGTAGAAGAGGTCGGCATACATTACCTCCGCCGAGCTTCCTTGATCGACCAAGATGCGCTTCACGTCATACCTCCCTATCCAGAGGGTTATAACAAGCGCGTCATTGTGAGGGTGTTCAACCTCTTCTAGGTCGACATCAGTAAAAGTCAAATCTCCTGCCAACAACTCGCTACTCAGATACTTCCTTTTGCCCGGGCCACCTTGCTTGAGCTGGGTCTGCATAACCTCGCGATGTGCCTCCTTCCAGCTTTGACCCCTCGTCTTGTTTGACGTCTCCGGCTTGGGGGCTACATGTATGACATTAATAACTCCCACTAGTTCATCTCCTCCTCTATCTTGCTCGAATTTAGCATGCTGCTCAGCCGAGTCTTTTCCTTATCGATGTATTGCCCGAGGTTCCCTGCCTTCACCTGCTCCTCCAAGAACCTCTTGAATGTTCAGCAACGGTCTGTGTAATGCCCATGCTCTCGGTGCTAAGCACAATACTTCTTCTCATCCCGTTTGCTAGGATCAGTGAACATCTTTGGTGGCCAGACAAACCACAGTTTATCCTTAATCTGGTTGAGCAGCTTGTGAATGGGTTCCTTGAACACGGTGTTGGCTACTTCATATACCTCGTTGGGCCCCTAGCGCTCTTTTTCCCGATCAGGCTTCTTCTTGGCTCTCTTGTTCTCCTTCTTCTTAGTTCAGGCTCCCTTCTGCGCTTCCTGGGCAAGCGCTTCATTAGGCACGCCTCCCATATCCTCCTCGACTTTGGAGTACTGCTCAATTCTCAACATCAACTCGGCCATGCCCTGAGCAGGCCTCCTGGTCAGTGAGTGCCTCAGTTTGTGGGTTTTCTCCAACCCGAGCTTGAAAGAGGCCACAGCAAGCTGCTCGTTGCAATCATCAATGTCATTATAGGTCTCCTAGTATCGCCGAGCATATGACCTCAAGCTTTCATTCTCGGCCTTCCTCAAGCCGAGCAGAGAATCAATCTCCCTAGGCTAACGACTGTTCGTAATGAACCTTGTTGCGAACAGCTCAGTGAGCTACCTCCAGCTTCCCACTGACCCAGCTGGGAGCTTGTCAAACCAATGTAGGGCTACCTCGCCCAAGATGGACGGGAAGATCCTACACATCAGAGCATCATTCCCACTCCAAAGTGTCATCATCTGCCTGATGTGTCGAATATGGCCCATAGGGTCAGTTTTCCCATCATAAAAGTTGAACTTGGGGGTTTGGAACTTCTTCGGCGCCCCATCCACCTCCCTTGTAAATGGGGAGGCAGATATCTGCTCCAGTGCCCTCTGAGTTATGTTCTGAGCCGACCTTCCCGTGCCCAGCTGCAATCTGCCCTCGAGCTGAAGGCTCAGCCATTGCTTGAGTTCTTCTTTTTCCTTCGCACACTCGAGATCTTGGCCAGCCTGCCATTGCTGCTCGTGACGACGCTCGACTGGTTCATGGGTGTTGCTGGAGGTCTGCGTCTGCCCCTGTCTCCTCCTCTTAGAGCCTGAGACGCGGCTCCTCTCAAGGTCCTCCTCACGTCCAACAGGTCGAGGCTCCATCCTCCTCGAGCTGCGGCTAAGCTGAGGCTGAACAATGTCTCTTCGTTGGTCATGGTTAGACCTATCAAGGTTGGACTGCTCATGCTTGGAACTGGCTCCTGGTGAGCATCGGTTCATCTGAGCCCTCATCTCGTGGAGCTCCTATTGGAGCCTAACCAGTTTCTGGTCCCTCTTGTTCAGCTCGTCCTGATATCCTTCTAGAACTTGCTGCATGGTGTAACGTGGGCGGTAGCCCCCCAGAAGACGTCGTTTCGCGAGAACCCCCTACATGTGTCCGTTCTCTCCTTTGGTCGACCCTGGCTCCACTAACGTGGACCTCAGAGGGTACAGGGTGTCCTCTTCTACGGTGAGTTGCATGCGATGCTTCTACGCATTGCTCGAGGTGCTCTCTCAGCTCCTCATGAGCGTGGTTTCCCCAATTAGCCACGGAGGAGTTCTTAGTAGTCTTCCCACGGACGGCGCCAAATTATAGAGGATAAGGATTGGGATCTACTAGTCCCGTCCGAGTTGGCTGAGGTGTCAGGAGGTGATTCCACGTGTACGCCTGCACAAGAAAGAGGGTGAGATGCCCACCAGTGGCTTTATACCGGTAAACCCTCCAACGATTAAGTCAGGCAAGAGGTTTGAGAAAGAGAGATGAACTTGAGAGAATATTTTCATAGAGTCTTGGATTAGGAAAGGAGAGCCTACCTTTCATTCTGAAATTGTTGGCTATTTATAGGTAAAATACACTTGACCCGCTCTTGGAATCTAACTCGACCTGAGCAGGTCGGGTTGTACTCTCTCTCTCTGATCAGTGCATAGCAATTAATGGTTTGAGGGTGACTTATTAGTGCAATCATTAGATCTCTCTGCAATATCTATCTGCAAGTACCTTTTGTCATGCCAAGCTGTCCATCGATACTCAAACCTAGTCTAGTCTAGCTTAGATCACCCTTTTTAACTTCCTAGCCCTAGGGTTCAATCGCTACTGATCTCTTATCACAAGCAGATCACTTTTCTGATACGCGCATTAACCCTCAATCCCGGAACTAGAGGTTGCACAGCTCGTCCTGCTCGGACCTGAATGTCGAGCATTACCTTTTAGGATGCCGAGCACTTTGTGTCCAAGGTCGGGCTTGAACTCCCTCTGAGCTTGGAGATGAGAACCACTGCTCGGGTTCATATGCCCCCGAGGTCAGCGAACCTCGGATATGCGATCTGAGCATCTCAACTTATTGCCCGAGCTAGCATATATGCCGAGGTGCGTGCCGTGGTTGAAAGGCCTGTTACGCTGTACGGCCATACCACGTGCGTTCCACGTGGCTCTGGTCGGAACTTGAACCCTCTCGTATATATATATATATATATATATTTGATATGTGGATTAACATATATCTATTCAATATTTTGATGGACTTATATTTGAAAAGAACCTAATCGAGCGAACTTTTAGAAGTTGTTATTTGTTTTATTCATTTATTTATATTGTTATTATTATTATTTTTACTCTATGATCTATATAGTATTTATACATAAATAATACTCCCACAACGACAGTTCCTGATTCAATCTTCTTCTTCTTTTTCGGTTAGGCTTGAATAGCATATGTTAGATTTAGGCAACCCAAGAGGAGGGGGGGGGGTGAATTGGGTCTTTTCTATTTAAAATAAATTTTAAAACCTTTTCAGAAATCTTTTAATATTGCAATAAGGAAAGGTATGCAAGAATATAATCAATGCAACTATT
>JAULJZ010048882.1:0-14131 GCA_032270985.1 Heliamphora pulchella
TATCGAGAATCCATATCTTAAACATGGGGAGAATTCAGTGCATTTGATAATTGGAAACTCAAGACATAATTTGAGTTAGGGCAGGGAGTTCAGTCAGGACCTTTAGTGGAATAAGTTCTGGCTCGTACGAGAAAGGATCTAACTCAGGGACAGAGTTAGGAATATCTGATTTTCTCGTATGGTTAGCCCGAGTCCTATACTTCCTCGTGATCCCTCACGTAGCCCATTATACGCATGGATATTTTTCTTATTGGTTTCGATAATTATTTAATTTAATTAGAATGCCGGTTTTGCCGCCGGGGACATTCAAGGATTAAATTAAATAATAAAGGGCGATTTTGATTTTTGGCACACCTAAGGATTACTCCCTAGGTGGTCGGCCCTAATAAGGGGGTGTGGATTTAATTTTATGCAAGATATATATCTCTTGCTTATTTTTAGGAAAGAGAATATATATACTTAACATTATCTTTGATATATAGAGATATATATCAAAAGGAGGCTTTATATATAAAAAAAAACCCAAAAACCCTAATCCCCTCACCATATAGCCGCCGCCCCCTCTCTCTTTTTGGTAATTAATTTTGCATTCTTGGGGGGAAGTGTGCGAGAAGAAACCAATAGAGGAAGAATTCTCCGATCGGTATCGGTGCCCACACACCGTGATCGTCGTAGTGCGTCCAGAACATATGTGAGAAGATTACAAGGTCGTCTTCAACGTATTCGGGATTTCTTGAAACTTTTCGACAAGTTTCACAAAGGTATCATACTATTAAGATTAATATAATTCTTAGTTTTCATGAAAACTGCATACATCATTTTTTACGGTCACGGCGTCGGTTCAAATTTTTTTTCGCTTCAACAGGTTTTGGCGTCGCATGTGGATATCTTATGTTTATCGAACTGTGATTAGTTTTATGCATGTATGTCGTAGGACGGGTATGTGGTCCTACGTGGTCCTTGTGTTCGTGATTGGTTATTTTTATATGCATGTGTTGCATTGTATGTATGGAGGGTGAATAATGGTCCCATAGTAAAAGTTCGTAAAGTTGAATATGAAGGGCGGATAATGATCCTACGGTCAAAGTCCATAAAGATATCTGTTGACCCTGGTCAACAAAGCATAGTGGGGTGGATAATGGTCCTTCAGTGAAAGTCCCAGAAGATATGTGCAGTGTATGTGATCGATCTGTGGTCAGGGCTCGGGTGAGAGTCGATATTTATGTATACCTGTTGTTAGGGCTCAGGGGAGAGTCGGTTTAATTCTGTCTATGTTGCATTCGTGGCTCGTAGGAGTCAATCTTTGCCTGTGTAGCATACTACTATATGTATCATGGATTGCATGTATTGCATATTGGGACGGATAGACCAATTTTCTTAAAATTATATTATCGGCCTACGGGAGTTGAAATACTGTATTATCGGCCTACAGGAGTCGTAATACTGGAATCCTTTTCAAGGCTCTGATGAGTCAAAAAATTATTTTTATCCTCGCTTTTCCATTGCTTGTGAAAATTATTTTAATGGCTCTTGTGAGTCGTGATCTAAAACTGTTTTCAAGGCTTAAAAGAGAGTCTAAACCTGCACTTCGATTTTCTAGCATGTTTTGTTTATATTGCATGCTTGCCTAGTTTCTGCTGAGCCTTGGCTCACAGTATGGGATTTGCTTTGTTTGAGGTACCGGTCACGCAGGTTGATCTGGAGGCGCTGGAGAGGTGAAGGAGCTATAGTCTTTTTTTTTGTTTATATCTGTATCATGTATGCTTAATACATGTTTCTCAGCGTTGGAGCCTTGCAATGTTTTCCGTTTGGCATTTATATGCAATGCATGTATGTTTATTTTGAGAGTGTATTCTCGAGGTAGGTGTTGTGGTTGATTGTTTATGAGTGTTTCATGTAGCCCATAGTTTGGGGCGTGACAGATTGGTATCAGAGCTCTGGGTTTGATAGTCTGCCTTTGGGTGTTTGGCTTAACAAATTTGGGGGCCAAGTTAAAAATGCGTTTGGCTGACGTGATTTCTAGTAGTGAATCTGAGTAGGTTATCCAGATTGACGTGTTATTCTTGTTGGTTCTCCTCGGTATGTGGGGTTTTGTTTAGCATGAACCTATGTGACAATGTGTTAGTATGCTTACGTGGTTAGCATTTATGTTCATGCTTATGTGTTGCATCTTATATGCTATTTCTCTTTCATATAGACGCGATGCCTGCGAGGAGAGGGCGAGGCCGTGGCAGTGGCCGTGGTGTTGGCCAAGGGGATGTTACTATCCCTGATGCTGGGGATGCAAATGCTCCCCTAGGACTGATGGATGCGATTGGGCTGTTGCGTGAGCTGGTTTGTTCTATCCAGTAGCTTGTTGAGACCTCTGGAGGTGAGATTATTAGGGAGACAGTGCCTGAGGCAAGGGCTATAGTGGCGATGCGGGAGTTTAGGCGCATGGATCTGCCTTCCTTTGCTGGAGATCCTGATCCTATTGTGGCGACAGAGTGGCATGAGTTGGTGACTCGGATCCTAGACACATTGTAGATCGTGGAGGATGAGTTGCAGGTTTCTTTTGCCACTTTTCAGTTGAGGGGCACTACTCATCAGTGGTGGAGATATGCCAGGACGACTGTGGAAGTCACATGGGCAGCTTTTACAGGGGTATTTCTAGAGAAATACTTCCCGGCTTCGAAGAGGGATCTGTACAGGGAGGAATTCTACACTCTTACCCAGGGGACCATAGATGTCATGCAGTACGAGGCCAGGTTTACGTGTTTATCCCGATTTGCACCGGAGTTGATGACCACAGACGAGCTGCGGTCGATGAGGTTTGAACAGGGCTTGAGGCCGGCGATCAGGGAGCGTGTGGTCGGGATGGGACTTCGTGTGTTCACAGAGCTGGTGGAGGCAACAGCGAGGGTGGTGAACACTATGACTAAGATCTGAGTTTCTAGGGAGGCCAGGACACCGCAGAGTGGGACAGAGGCACAGACAGGTGGGCGTTCCAGTAAGAGGTAGGGGTCCTCTGGTCCTAGCTTTCATCCATCTGGATTACCACAGCAGTTCTCCACACTAGCACCATTAGTGGCTTCAACTAAGAGGCCAGAGTAGAGAGAGTTGAGGTGTTATCGGTGTGGACAGCTGGGAAATCGTGTGTCAGATTGCTCGCAGCCAAGACAGCATTAGGATTCACAGTTGAGGCAGTCCCAGAGTCCCAGACTGGATCAGTCACAGGGGAGAGAGCCACTGATTTGTTTTGGATGTGGGCAGACTGGACACATCCGCAGGACTTATCCCCAAAGGGAGGATGCGCCGAGCATGGAGGGCACACCAGCGGGTTCATTTGTACATGACCGACAGCGGTATCTGGCGGTTCAGACTTCCCAGGAAACAGATAGGGGCATTTCAATTCAGTCAGTGCGGCAACCGATAGCGCCGAGTTCTGGTGAACAGGCCAGAGTGGGATTGCCCCGAGCGTATTCTCTGATAGCTCCTAGTTCTTCTAAGGCACCAGTCATGCCGGATGATGCAGATATGCCTTCAGCAAGCAGAGGTACTTTATGAGTATGCAGGTTTTGGACCAGTTCCTTTCTTGCATCTGTTTGGGAGTTGGTGATGGTTCTCGTGGGTGCTATGTTGTGTTGTTGAGACAGTGGCTGGTGATGATGTGAGGTTGGGGTGAGTTGTAGATCCCAAGTCTTTGAGATAGGCGGCCATGGTTTAGGTTGCCTGACCTTGTTTGACTATATCCTTAGAATGGTTTGGTTGACCATCTTGTATGTCTGTGTCGATTGTGATCGACGGGGTTGTTTCTTGTGACCTTATGTTGAATTTCGGGGGCAAAATTCATTTAAGGGGGGTAGAGTTGTGAGACCTTGACCCGTTTTTATTTTCGCAATGTTTTTTGATGTGTTGGTTATAGTTTTAACCGTTTTAGAAATGCATGTTTAAGAGATGTGTTATGCATGCATAGGTTTGGTTTTGCTTTCGGTCTGGGTTTGCTCCAGCATTAACTGCTCGAGCGGTGGGAGCGCGCTCGAGCAGGGTGGTGCCAGGGTGCTGGGCTGGTGGGTGACCGCTCGAGCGGGGTGTTGGCAAAGGGGTATATCGGTAAGGGTCCGCTTGAGCGGGTCCTTGGGCGCTCGAGAGGTGGTGGCTGGGCGCGAATCTCTATAAAGCCTATTTTGTCTCAGTTTTTGAAATAAAACATCTTTCCAAGATCTTTTTCTCTCTACAAGTTTTCTCTACCATCTCTCTAGCTTTTGGAGGGCCCGGGGCTTGGGTTTTGGCGATCGAGTAGCAGATCCGTGTTCTACACGACAAGGGCTTCATGTTCATCCGGGCGGATTCTCGTTCTTACGAAGTTGGATTTTGAGACATCAAGCTTTTAGCTCTATGAGGTAGGATCCTAGACTCTCATGTCTTATAAGGGTGCTACGTTTAATCGCGTGTGTTTTTACCGATCAGATTGTTGTAGATCTGATCTTATGATTAAGTTGGGATTTGGGGTTTAAAACTCGTTGTTCGTGGTTTTTGGTTGATGAAATCGAGTGTTGTGGCTTCCTTTCGAGGAATTATTGTAGTCTTGGACATGGGTATGCCGTGGGTATCAAATCTGGGCCATTTTCAGAAAATATCTGTATTTTATTCTTCGGGGTTTACCTTGGGGGGGCTGTGGCTATGGTCCTAGGGTGTTGTTGGATGTGAGGTGGTTGAGCCTTGGTTTCCGATTGGTGTCCTATAGTACTTAATTGATTAATTTATGGCATTAGTCGATTCAAATACCTGTTAATTCCTTTTGGGGGTTCGGTTGGTCATGTGGTGGTTTAGGGGTTATGTTGTGGCCTCGGGTGTTGTGTGGTGCCATCCTTGGGTGTGATGTGCATGGTTAGAATTTGGGTGTTGTGGCATGGTTGTGTGCGTGTTGGTTATGTTCGGGACCTGTAGGTCTGTGGTTCGATTTTAAGGTTTGGTTCTGGTAAGAATCGTTCTATGGGAGGTTCAAGTGTTGGCCTCCAGGTTAGGCGATGGTTGTCCCGATGCGTGGACGGGTCCCAGTTTGTGGATGGGTCGTTCGGGTATCGAATGATGGGTGAGTGGCATGTGATGTCGTATCGGTTTATGTGACGGTGGCGTCATGCTGTGAGGTTATATGGCTATGTGCGTTTATAACTAGTTTTGGAGTCGCATGTGTAACATCGTGGTCACACGTGATCTTATGTTTATAGAACTATGATTAGTTTTATGCTTGTATGTTGTAGGACGGGTATGTGGTCCTACGTGGTCCTTGTGATCGTGATTGGTTGTTTTTATATGCATGTATTGCATTATATATATGGAGGGCGGATAATGGTCCCACGGTGAAAGTTCGTAAAGTTGCATATGAAAGGCGGATAATGGTCCTCCGGTGAAAGTCCGTGAAGATATCTGTTGACCCTGGTCAACAAAGCATAGTGGGGCGGATAATGGTCCTTCGGTGAAAGTCCGAGAAGACATGTGAAGTGTATGTGATCGATCTGTGGTTAGGGCTCGGGAGAGAGTCGATATTTATGTATACCTGTTGTTAGGACTCAGGGGAGAGTCGGTTTAATTATGTCTATGTTGCATTCGTGGCTAGTAGGAGTCGATCTTTACCTGTGTGACATACTACTATATGTATCATAGATTCCATGTATTGCATATTGGGATAGATAGACCAATTTTTTTTAAACTATATTATCAGCCTACGGGAGTCGTAATACTGGAATCGTTTTCAAGGCTTTGATGAGTCGAAAAATGGTTTTTATCCTCGCTTTCCCATTGCTTGTGAAAATTGTTTTAATGGCTCTTGTGAGTCGTGATCTAAAACCGTTTTTAAACTGTTTTCAAGGCGAGAAAGAGAGTCTAAACCTGCACTTCAATTTCCTAGCATGCTTTGTTTGTATTGCATGCTTGTCTAGTTTCTGCTGAGCATTGGCTCATAGTGTGGGATTTGCTTTTCTTCAGGTACCGGTCACGCAGGTTGATCTGGAGGTGCTGGAGAGGTGGAGGTGTTATAGTCTTCTTTTTTGTTGATATCTGTATCATGTATGCTTAATACATGTTTCTCGGTGTTGGAGCCTTGTAATGTTTGTCGTTTGGCGTTTATATACAATACATGTATGTTTATTTTGAGAGTGTATTCTCAAGCTGGGTGTTGTGGTTGATTGCTTATGGGTGTTTCACGTGGTCCGGAGTTTAGGGCATGACACTAAGACACCTTCTGGACTTAAGATCTAGACGCCTTATGGACTAGGGTTTGAAGAAAACTTAAGATACCTTCTGGACTTAGGACCTAGACACCTTATGGACTAGGGTTTGAAGAAAGCCTAAGATACCTTCTGGAATAGGACCTAGACACCTTATGGACTATGGTTTGAAGAAAGCCTAAGATACCTTATGGACTTAGGACCTAGACACCTTATGGACTAGGGTTTGGAGAAAACCTAAGACACCTTCTGGACTTAGAACTTAGACGCCTTATGGACTAAGGTTTGGAGAAAACCTAAGACACCTTTTAGACTTAGGACCTAGACGCCTTATAGACTAGGGTTTCGAGAAAACCTAAGACACATTTTGGACTTAGGACCTAGACGTCTTATGGGTTAGGGTTTAGAGAGAACCTAAGGATCGTCACTCACATACAAACCTCGGGTTAAAAGGATTTGCCTGGCGCACCAGGGCTTAGGGTGCCTAATCTTTAGGGCTTGGGGTTCCTAGTCTTCTACTTGGACATGCAGGGTTTACCTTGCGGACCAGGGCTTAAGATGCTTAATATTTTGGGCTTAAATGGTTTACTTGGCACACCAGGACTTAGGGTACCTAGTCTTCTAGGGCTTGAGAGATTTTCCTAGCGCACCAGGGCTTAAGGTGCCTAGTCTTCTAGGGCTTGAAAGATTTGCCTGGCGCACTAGGGCTTAGGGTGCCTAGTCTTCTAGGGCTTGAAAGATTTGCATGGCGCACCAGGGCTTAGGGGATCTAAGGGCCGTTTTGCGAACCTAGGACCTCGACAATGCTTTGAATATGACTAGGATTTGAAAGAAGTTTGCTTGGCGCACCAGGGCTTGGATCAATGAACCATTGCTGAGGGCTGTTACATAGCTTTTAGGATCCACGGGTTCATATATTCTGCTTTGGTCTTGAAAAGTTATTCTCCACTGTAGAGGAGTTCACCGTCATTCTTAATTTTGTTCCATAGGAGTTCATGCTAATACCTTCCCTGTTCATCATACATCGTTGTGGTCTGAATGGCTAAGAGGTTTCTTTCATTGTCCATGGGGATTCACTTGACACAAACTCTGCCTTATCAGTGCCCTTTTAGCTTCCAATTGCGGTGCCGTTATGTTCTGTGCATCTGTCTGCTTGCCTGGTGCGTTCTAATTTCTTGTGACGACGGAGTTAGCACTATTCTGGTGGACATTGCTGAGAAAATAAAGGCAGGGAAGGACTTCGTGCCCCTAGTTTTGGCTAAGACCGTGATGGGTCTAGTGCTATCCACAGGGGTGTATTCACATCTTTTGTCAGTAGTCCTCTGCTTATCCAAGGTGAAACTCAATTCTCTCATTTTCTCTGCTCTTTTCTCCTTTTGTTGATTTCTCTCAATTTTTACCGCTCTTTTCTCCTTTTGATGATTTCTCTCGATTTTGTACCGCTCTTCTCTCCTTTCAAATCTAGCTGATAAGGAAAGTAAATATTGTACAGAAACAGGGTTCAAAAGGGTACAACGCTGTTGCCTTTGTTTGTCATCCTTTTTATCCGATATGCACTACTGAGGTAGCTTGGAGACAATATCTTTATTTACTGACTGGAAGAGACATTACTTGATAGTGCTCCTAGTGGTAGATCCCTCTTATGACTTTGACCATTATGAACCATCTGCATGTCTTGTTGATTGGTCTACGACTATCCATTTTCTATTATCCACACCAGATCATGAGGCAGTTTGGTCAAGGTTAGATCATATTTCACAGCGTATGGGGTCATATTAATTCATCTTCCCTTCAGGCCCCATTTATGGCGGGGTATATGGAGGCTTGGCCATCTCATTCACTGATGGAGATGCAGGAGTTACCCTACACTGAGTTCCCCGAGCAGTACAAGGCGTGGTTGGTTCAGGATAAAGAGAGCATAAACAAAGAAGATGGAGAAGAACAAGTAGCGAAGAGAAGGAAGATCTAAGAGATCTATTTTGTTCTTAGAATTTTGTAGCTTTCTTCTTTATTTAGAGTTTGGGACTTACGTGCCTGTCCTTTATTTCCAAAACCTTGTGATTGCAGCTGAAGTACTGAAAATCTCACGTTTATCTGAAAAAGGTTCCCGATTAGTTAAAAATTTTCGATTCTTGCAATTAAACAACTTTATTATTAAAACTTAAAGATAAATTTGCATTGATCATTACTCGGATTCAAAGATAGATAAAATAAAGAAGGTGGCCGAATTTCTTAAAAGAAGCTGCCTACATATCCCAAAAAGTGGAATCAGGCCGTAACGTAGTTCGAGCTCGGTTTACTCTCGGGTATTGACACTCTCCTTTTATGATGCCCTAACTTTTGCCAAGGTCGCCCTTTCGGGTTTTTGGCCTTGCAGGCTACTCTAACTTTTGCTTGGGTTGCCTTTTCTGTTTTCAACTCAGCAAGCTTTTATTTTATCTTTATTTTTATCTCAAGGGTAGTATATTTTCTTTTAAGTTGGTTCAAGTTGATCGGAGTGAAGAACGGGTTACCATCCAAATCCATAATGATTACAGCACAACCGGTCATAATAGTCTTGATCAGATACGGCCGTGCCCAATTTGGCTTGAACCTTCCACTTGGATCAAAGTTGAGAGCTCTGATTTCCTTAAGAACCAAATCTTTTTCTCTGAGATCCCGGGTTTTGACCTTCTTGTTGAATGCTCTGGCTATCCTTCTTTGGTACGCTTGTATATAAAACATAGTTTGTAATCTTCTTTCACCGAATAAGAAAAACTCTTCCATCCGATTCTTTTGCCATTCTTCTGCGGGTTGAGCCGCATCTTATACTTTCTAATCCTTTTAAAGAATTTTTGTAGTGCTATGATATGGCTGTCTCAATTTTTAGACTTTACAATTATATCGTCTACATACACTTCGACTTCCTTGTGTATCGTGTCATGCAATAAGGTAATTGCAGCCCTTTGATAGGTTGCCCCCAGCATTCTTCAAATCGAATGGTGTCACGCGGTAACAGTAGGTGCCCCACAATGTAATGAATGTCATCTTTTCTCTGTCTTCAAGGTCCATTAAGATCTGATTGTACCTAAAAAAAGTCATCCATAAACGATAAAAGTGCGTGCCCCACTATGCTTTCTACCAAGACGTCAATGTGCAGCAATGGAAAGTCGTCCTTCGGACTACCCTTGTTGAGATTCAAAAAATTCACACAGACTCTGATGAGTCCATCCTTCTTCAAGATCGGCACAATGTTGGCCACCCACTTCGGATACTCGGTTACCATAAGGAATCCAGCGTTGATCTGCTTAGTGACTTCTTCTTCGATCTTCAGAGCCCATTCTGGCCGTATCTTTCTTAATTTTTGTTTGACCGGTTTGGCACTGGGATATAAAGGGATATGGTGTTGAATAATATCAGGATCAATTACGAGCATATCCTCGTATAATCATGCAAAAATGCCTTTCAATTCTTTTAATAAAGTCATTAATTGTTCATGTTCAACTGAAAATAAAGAAGAAGCAATTTGGATAATTTGTGGGTTAATTTCATTACCCAGATTTCTTGACAAGATTTCTTCAATTATTGGTTGGGCACGCATTTCTTCTTCTCTTTTTTTTAAAGCTTTTAATTCTTCTGGAACATTCCCTTTGAATTTAGAATCATCAAAAAGCGTACAAAATAAATCAAGCAAAGCAGGATAATCAGAACCTTCGTTTATTTCATTGATATCAAAGAGAGCAGGGATTACAAAATTGAAAGCAAAGGAAGAGGGTGCACAGATAGACGTGCCCTCAAACTCGACATCTAATTGATCAGAATAAAGTAAAAACTTACAAGACTCTGACTTGACTCGTGACTTGAATCATGCAAATTACAAGAATTTAAAAACCAGCTGTGACATTCGGTGCAGATGGAGGTGGAATGGCATTATTGTCAATGAGATCCTGAATGTCATGGCGGAGTGTTAGACAGTTGTCGGTTGGGTGTCCATGGCTCTGATGGTACGAGCAATATTGGGTAGGATCGTAGCATAGCGGTAAAGGGTTAGGAGGCGGCATTGGATCAAGAAGCTTTATCACCCCTTTCTCGACAAGTCGATTCATGGCTGTGGTTAGAGAAATATTGAGGGGAGTGAAAACTCTCCTTGGCTTTTTCAGCTGTGACGGCTAATTGTTTCTAGGAGGAGGTAATGAAGGTGAAGAATTCGGTCGATCTGGTTGGGGGTTTAGCAAATTCACCTCATTAGAGCGAGATGCAGGGTTAAGGAATGGGTAAGGTCTTATCGGCTTTTGGTTCGGCTTGGCCTCCTCGATATCACTAAACTGGAATACATCTTCTATTTGAACCCCAGCATTAAATAATTGCTCGAATGTGGAGAGCGGCTGTGTGATCAGATAACGCTTCAGAGGAGATTGGAGATTCTTGGCTAGAATCCTCACCTGTTCTTTTTCTATTGGTCGGCTTGTCATTTTAGCTGCCTTTTCCCTCCACCTGGTCAAAAAGTCCACAAATGACTCTTTGTTTTCTTGACGAGTGGTCTCCAGCTCCCGAGTGGTCACGTCTAGCTGGACATTATAATTGTACTGACTGATAAATGTCGTAGCTATGTCCTCCCAGGTTCTGGTCTTTGCTACATCAAGGGAGAGGAACCATTCTGGGCTGCCCCAGAAAGAGATCGGTGAAAGAGCTGGGCCTTCAGTTGGTCATCAATTCCCATTAGCGACAGGTTACCAACATTCATTCGGAGATGAATTCTAGGATCTCCAGTTCTGTTGAATTTTTCCATGTCAGGCATTTTAAACTTTTCCAATGGCTTAGTATCTGGAAACAAACATAATCCCCCCACATCTAGCATATATTCATCAACTCCTTTCGCCTAGCTCAAGACTTTCTCCATACGGTTAATTTTCTCCGCCAGCACGGACTCCCTGACTTAGCAGTGTTCTCTTCTTCTACCACAACCGGGCGAGGAACCCAAAGTGGCACAACAACTTGCGGTGCATCTTGTCATTGGTTATCATCCCAAAAATCTTCACCGTTCTCATTCATATTATCCAGCTGTCCATTTATGCCGGGTAAACGCGCCTGAATTGCCCGGATCTGCACTTAACCCTGATTTTGAGCCTGGGTTTGCTGCTCCACGGCTCTCTGTATTTCAGTTATCGCCCTCATCAAGGCTGTCAGATTCACTTCATTCTCTGCCATTTCAAATAATTCAGCTAGTTGTTCAGATATCCTGTAGAGTCTGCCTGTTACTGATTTAGCCTAGACACGTGCTGACTCTGATTTTTCCAGCTCAATGGTCTAAACCCGAAGAAAACCTAGATCCCAAAAGTAAAATAACCAGTATCAAATATTCCTCTAAACAGAACTCTAACAATAGGTAGCAAACATCCCAGATACCTATAAGCAGATAGTTATTGAAACTGAAACAATGCCCCTGCCGGGCTCATACTAGCAACATAACAACAAGATGACCCAAAAAGACCAGAATGATGGTTAAGAAGGGGATCAACTAAATTCTACAGGGAAGGTTTATCTAACCAGAGAAACGGGCAGCATTCTAGTAAGAAAAATCGTTCTAACCCTCAAGAGATCAGTTTGAGCTAGGATTCTAACGGGCAGCACTCCGGTAGGAAAGCAAGACTAGCTCACACGGATATAGCAAAGGTTCGAAGGAAGCGAGTCTAATACAACAATGAGGGAGAAACCAAAAACTCGAAACGAACCCGAAAGAGAGAGAAACTATCCTAGAGGCTTCAAAGATAAGCACGGGCATGACCCTGAGAAGAAAATTACGGCGTGAAAACCAAACAGGGTGAAGAACAAAACTCGGGTAAGAATCCGAAAGAAAAACTAACCTAAGCAAAGGATAATAGAAAACTCGAGCCGAACCCGTAAAAAGAACTAGCTTAAGCCCAATTAATCAATCCTAACACTACGCAATCAAAACATACAATTAACAAAACACATATTCATACTAAGGTTAGCAGCACCTATTGGAGGGTTCTAAGCTACTATATGCAAAAAGGTCAATTTTGGTCAATCGAACAGGGTACTTTCTGAATGGAACCAAATATATACCTCTCATGCTTGGAGTGGTGCAGGACATGATCAAACGGTACGCCTGAACTCTTTTACTATACCTATGAAAGCATACAGTCAGCAAGGGCTGCCCATCTTCCCAACAATCCCCAAAACAGATAAACGATCAGGGCATCAGGTCGACTAGGAAGGGGGTTGTTTGAGGCAATACTGCCAAGATCATTATTTTTGTAAAACGATTTTCGATAAAAAATTAGCGGGACGGGCAAACACCGAAACGGGCTCTAAATAAAACTTTTGACGAAGAACGATCAAAATAAAATTCGTACAACCAAAGTTAATTTAGAAGAATACCTCTTGTAGATCTAATTTTCAACTATGACTTGATTCCGAGTTGAAGCTCCTATCAGATTTTTTACCGTAATCCCTTATGTGATCCTCGAATGTAGCGTGGGCTACGATCCTCTGAGAACTTGTACCGGCAGAACCCCGATATATTTTCTTAAGTCTTGAAAGACAAAAATAATATATCAATAATGATATTAAAATCAATCAAAACTGGTTTAGCCTACCCGCATATATATAGGGCTACAGTAGGGACCTGAGGAGTAATTATGAGTAAGACTTCTAGTGGAACACAGATACCTACGGGCGGTTTCTACAATTTTCATAAAACACTGAATTACAGTTCACACCACTAAAGAACTAGAATTGCACTCTGACCCATAATCTCAAGACCTTCTTGCATTAAGCTCCTGTTATTAAATGCTTACCATTTCTCCCCACGTTAAGATTCCCAATACCATTTCTCCTGTTATTAAATCCACCTGCAGGGTTTGACCCAGTCAAAACTTATAAGCATCATTAAGGGGTATCGTCAATCCCGATCTTTCGGGACGTAGATTCCTTCGATAATTAATATTTGTCATATAAATATTATCGCTATCCAACTCATCGGGAATATAGACCCATATAAGATCGCACCATTTAATGAATCAAAACAACGAATATTAAATATACACAAATCAATAATCATTTCAGGATTAAGAGGATAAGCACTATTCATAATAATCTTGGGGTGTGAATTAATTTATA
Source organism: Heliamphora pulchella (assembly GCA_032270985.1). Lineage (NCBI taxonomy): Eukaryota > Viridiplantae > Streptophyta > Magnoliopsida > Ericales > Sarraceniaceae > Heliamphora > Heliamphora pulchella. The sequence goes on from JAULJZ010048882.1 coordinate 13,332, forward strand.
TAGCCAGTAGTCAGTATTAAATTAATTACCCCAAATGTCCCGTTCAATATACACAAAGTGTACTGGCACAGAGAGTCAGAATAATAGACGACGCTATTATCTGTTCTCCATAACTAAGACGGGCCTACTAAAACTCTGTGCCACAGTCGTACCGATGGTATGTCCATTTCTATCTAAACTGTGAACATAAAACTTATATTCTACAAGAACCTAAAATCTAGTCTTCTATGTGTAAGTCGTACTCTACACACCAGATTAAATACTATATAGAATATCGGACATCTATGCATAACAAATAAATGATATATATATATTACTCATAAAGATTCTCATAAAATAAAAACTAATTTTATTAAAAATAAAATCAAATACTAAAAACATGGTTTTCAGTATACCAACCCTAACAATCTCTCACTTATACTCAAAACCATGCTGCCATACATCAGACTCCCATGCCCTCTACATGACTATCAAAAGTCTTAGCCGGTAAGCTCTTTGTTAAAGGATCTGCAAGGTTGTCTTCTGATGCAATCTTGGTCACAGCAACATCATCTCTCTGTACAATTTCTCGTATCAGGTAATACTTATGCTCAATGTGCTTTCCTTTCTTATGGACCCTTGGCTCCTTCGAGTTTGCAACCGCTCCGTTATTGTCACAGTAAAGTGTAATAGCTGACTTAACAGAAGGAACCACCTCTAGATCCATTAGGAAGTTCCTGAGCTAAACGGCCTCCTTGGCTGCTTTAGAAGCTGCCACATACTCGGCCTCCATGGTGGAATCAGCAATGTAGGACTGCTTG
>JAULJZ010048893.1:0-14131 GCA_032270985.1 Heliamphora pulchella
CATAAAATAAAAAATTAATTTCATTAAAAATAAAATTAAATACTAAAAATATGATTTTTAGTATACCAACCCTAACACATTTGACACCAATAATCGATTGTGTCAACACCATCAATATTGAACCAAGATCTATGTTGAGTCGACACTAGTTATAACTTATGTCGACACCTAGTCAAGGCTCGAAGAGCAAGTTAAGTCAGCACCAACATACAATGAGTCGACACTTGAACACCTTAATAGAAATCAACTTGTGTCGACACCAATGCTCACATGAGTTGACACCAAGTGATCCTCCTCACCTCCTGATTCTTGTGTTGACACCAAAAATGAAACGAGTCGACACCTAGACACCATCTGGGTAACTCAAAGTGTGTCGACACCAACAATGCATTGAGTCGACACCAAGTGATGCCCTATACTCTGACCAATATGTGTTAACACCAACGAACGAATGAGTCGACACCAAAGGCATCCTCAAAAAATCAAAGTGAACACCAAAGAAGAGAAATGTCAACGCCAAGATTTCAATAGACAATCATTTAGCAAGATCGACACCAAAGATGAGAAGTGTCGACACCGAAATTTCAATAGCTGAAGTCTCTCAATTGGGTCGACACCAACAAAGACATGAGTCGACACCAGAGCAGACATGAAATCTTGAGTAGACACCAACTCTGATATGAGTCGACACCAAACTTCAAGCAGGAAAACTGAAGTAATAAAAGGGTCGACACCAAGGTGTGCGTAGGGACCCAGTCCCTTTTTATTTTAAGGATCAACTACAGCTCGTTTTGAGACCTTTGGCGGTATAAGGAGAAGTGTTTAATTGTGCAAAGAAATTAAAATTTAATCATGGCAATGATGGATGATGATAACCGTATGCTTGGTAGTGTATGAGGATTATCGTTTAGGGTTGTTTGGGTGAGTTTTGAGGCATTTGGCTTATGATTTGATTTATTTAAACAGCTTTGATTTGGGGCTCCTCACAGCGCTGACCGCTTAAGCGGCTTGGGTCCCGCTCGAGCGGACTAATGGCAGAGAGTTCGAGTAAGTGGGGACCGCTTGAGCAGACCCTTGTCCGCTCGAGCAGACTATATATTGCGGGTTTAAACATTTTACCATCATTCTTTTCATCCCTCTCTATCTCTAGAACTAAATGGAGACCTAGGGTTTGGTTGTGGTGGTGACTTGGAGCCCTCTTTGTGCCTCTATAGCACATCTCGTGCCTCTCTCCCAAGTGAGCAACCGTTAGAGATTGACTACACATGTTGGAAGCTTTTTATTCGTCACCAGGTTGGAGATTTGATCGATTGAAGCTTGCAAGGGTTGGATCTTAGTTGCTCGAGCTTTAAAAAGGTAGGATCTATGACTATTATTGATCAATACATCTATATGAGTTGTATATTCGTTAGATTTACTTAAAAGCATGAGAAATTTATATTTTTGGAATCCTAGGTTAGGGTTTGAGGTTAAAGCATGTTGAATCATAAGTTTATGGATGATTTGTGTTAAATCTATCATGTTTATATCGTTTGAGAATCGTTGATTTTATGAAATAGAAAGTTAGGGTTTAGTTTGGGTTTAAACCTTAAAATTTGGGGGTTTTAAGGTAGGTGAACTCAAATACCGAAATTGATTGAAATTTTGATAAATTTGGGTTGTGTTAACCTTGTTGTGTATAAATTTCATGAATTTTGAAAAAATACGAAAAACCATGAAATTGTTAATGATGTTAATCTTAAGTTTGTAGGTTTGGCGAGAGGAACCATGTTTGGGTTGGACTCGTGTGCGGAATTTGAGGAATTGTGATGGTTGAAATAATTTTCTTTGGATGGTGATCCCGAAATGGTTTATATTGTGTGCCCTCCCTTCAGATGGTGATCCCGAAGTTGTCTATAATAAATGTTTTTCCCTTCGAATGGTGATTCCGAAGCAGTTTATAATGTGTACCCTCCCTTCGAATGGTAACTCCAAAGTGGTCTATAATAAATGTTCCTCCCTTCAGATGGTGATCTCGAAGTAGGTTATAACATGTGTCCTCCCTTCGGATGGTGATCCTGAAGTGAGTTATAATGTATGTCCTCCCTTTGGATGGTGATCCCGAAGTAGTTTTGGATGAGTACCCCACCCTTCGGATGGTGAGCCCGGAGAGGTAAATGATCGTTGTGAGGATAAGAGTTAATGAGAAATGGGTAATACCTTGAGTTAGGTGAGGTTGGAAAGTGTCGGGAGATATATGTGTATATGTGCGCGTGTGTAGTGTGAGTATTGGGTTTGTGAACACCTGAAATGATGTGAAAATGAGAAGAGGATAAGAAGGTTAAATTTATGGTTTTATATGAGAAAACTTGGTTAGGTGAACGAAAATTCATTGAAAATGGAGATTGGTTTTTGGATAAAATAACGTGGTGCATTTCACATAACCATCCTCGCATGTCATGCATTTGTTCATGCTTAGTCTATTTTCTACGAGCTTCGGCTCATATTGTTTAAACACATTTCAGGTGAAAAAAGGAAGCATGTAATCAAATGAGAAGAATGGTCGTTGTAAATTTTTGGGTTTCTTTTTTTATTAAAATCGTATAGTGTCATTGTAATTCCTTTTCTTTTGGAATTGTAGTGTTGTAATTTTAATCTCATGTTACGTTGTAAGAGAAGTTGAGGGTTGGTGGAACCCGTTTTGTAAGGTCATGTACTCATGACTTGTATGCATGTGAGATCGTTGGGTTATTCCTTCAGGCTTATCCCTTGATTTCTCTTATAAAATTATATGGTTTAAATGTTAGTTTTCATGTTTTTGAGATGTTTGATGTGATTCCAAAGTTAATTATATGGTTTTAACTCCAAGTCTTGGATTACAAAAACTACGTTCAAAGGATGAGGGATTTTAGTGTTTTTCTAACACTTAGAAAAATTTTTAAGAATTTTGGTCAGTTTACTCTCGGGTGCCTCACCGTTCGAACGGTGTGGAGTCCGCTCGAGCGAACTTCACTAGGCGGCACATTTTGAAATTTTATTTTTAAAAAGAGATTTGTTGAGTATCTTTTGGACATCCTTTACGGCATAAATGGCTATTTTTGGAGGCTTATTTTACAAATAAAAAGCTCTCTTTTACTTCGTCTCTAAAAGGGAAAAATGATATGTTTTGGTTTATATCTCCAGCAAAGTTTAGTTTCGGTTAATCCTTTAGATTGGATTTTGTGGTAAAATCTTAAATTTGGGTTTCATTACCTTTTTATATCGTGGAGTTTTAGAGTTTCAAAGTTGGGGCGTAACAGATTGGTATCAAACCTATAGGTTTGAATACCTAGAAACCATGGGGATGGTTGATCCATTATGTGAGAGTTTGCAGTGATGTGTGATATTCATGTATTGATATGATTGCATGAAATATCGATTGAGTGTCTTGATGTTTGCATGTTATGTGGTGCTTGGGTATGGAGGTTGGATCATCGGGATGATGTGTCTTGCCCTTGGGAGTCCGATCGACTAGTTCGGGGTTCGAGTTAGAAAGGTGTTTAATCGACATCCATTCTAATAAAAAATCCAAACGAGTTACCCAGATTGGTGTATCATTCCTAGGGGTTCTTCTCGGTATGTGAATACATGTTGATGTGATATTACGTAAAGATGATTAAAGTGTTTACATGGCTCTAGAATGTTAAGTCGAATCTTATCTGGGTGAGTTTTATGATGCCCTCTTTTATATAGAAGTGATGCCTGTAGGGCTAGGCCGAGATCGTAGTCGGGGTCGTGGTACGGGTTACGGAAGTGTGACCTGATTTTCTTTTATTGTTGCGGAGGTAAACTCATAAGTCGAGTGTTAATCGGTTTGGTGCGTGGTAGGACTTATTTGTAAGCTGTGATAGCCACATGAGTGGGTGTTGGCCTTAGTTAGTCCTGGTATTGTTGAGGCATAGATAATTGGTTAGTCGTTGTAGAGGACCTTCTTGTGGAGTAATACTATCGAGAGGTGCATTGTATTATGCCTAGGTGTGATAGGGTGTTTGAGACCCTTTAGAGACCACCTGTTATGATTAGGTATGGGATGGGGATAATATCTCCTTGTGAATATTCTTGTGCAGATGGATTTGGGCGTGTTGAGAATTATGTACGTCATGAGCTATGTTATGTCTTAAGCCGTGTACTCGGGAATGGGGTATGGACAGGAACATGGTGGATGGGAGCATAATAATCAATAGCCTAATGTGTTTCAAAAATTTTGGACATAAATGATTTTGGGGGTATCCCTCGCCCTGTGGGGTATTGTTGGTAGTTTTCACGAGACCTTGTAGCTTTGAAAGCCTTGTTCCTTATTAAGATTCGAGAGTTGAGTTACGGGTGCGTAAGCTCAAAGATGTGCTCGGTCGATTAGCCATGAAGTCACAGATGTGTTAGGATGTGTGTGGTTTTGGTTGCAATTATAGTGTGCGACGGCTATGGGTCTTTTGAGAATTTCACGGGGGTGAAAGCTTGTGGTTTTGGTTGTCGTCCTTGTGATTAGGAAATCGTGTTCGAAAACTGTGTTTGGTGAGAATAGGGATGTATACTTGGATGAAGTTAAGGTGTAAGAGGTATCAGATCATTTACGAAAAGACATGGTCACTTTTGGTGTCTTCCTTGTCAGTGTGAAAAGCACGAAATCGAAGGTGCCCATGATAGATGTTGTGAGTGTGGTAGGCTCGGTCGTTTTAGGATGGTACGCCAATGGGTTTGATGTCCCTTGAGGGGACGATGACGGTTTGTGTCTGGATCTATGGCGTAGATGTGCTTGTCTTACGTGTGTTGTTTTATCCTTGTTGAACGCGAATGCTAGGACCTTTGATTGATTCTTAATTTGGCAGATTTCTGAGAAGATTAAAGCCTCCGTAGATACTGTACCCTTGTTGTGGCCCTTTCAATTATGCCTTGTAAATCTGTATCATCGTGATCGCATGAGTGTAGGATTAGTTCCTATGATATCTTGGTGAAGATTTGTTTGCTCTACTCTATAAGTATGAGTGTTCGGGTTGTGCCCCTTGAGATATTGGATTGGTAAACTTGGAATGCCTGCCCCTTTTCTAAGAAGGAGTTAATGTAGGGATGTAGAATTTACGTCTGCATAGGTAAGTCGAAGGTTGTTTGATAGCTATATAATGCATATTCTGATTAGTGGAGGAATGGTGATATCATTAGCTCTTGTCCAAGTAAGATTCTTGCTGAAGTTTCTGTGACCGTGTTGTTCACCGTATGAGGCCATGGTAGCCCATTATTAGTCTCAGTTTGAGTTATTGACGTTGGAGCTGCTCAATTTTCTCACAGTTTGTGTTCGATTACTCGTTCATGGTAAAAATACAAGTTATGTATAGATCAGTTTGAGGTTATTAGGAAAATGTGGTTCAGTTGTGAGTCACAAGAAATTTTTTACCTGTAAGACCTTCGTCGATGTGGCCCTGTTGGGTCGACATGTTTGTCTGGGTTGGAATGTGAAGGTCTTGTCCGTATACCCTCATAAGAATGCATAGGTTCAATTGATGAGAAATTAAGAGGAGAGGTGATCCTGTTAGTTTCGGGAATGTCGCGTGACAGCTTAGTATGAGTAGGTTGAAGGATTAAGTGTGCGAGTGCAAATATTGGAAGAACAAAGTAGTGGTATGCAAATCGAGTTTTGTGTCGCTCTTTTGTGATTGGTCTTGTTGGGTTGAGTGGTGTTGGTGAGGGTTTCCAGGTTATGTGTTGTTGCCACCCAAATAGAGTGTTGTTGTACGGTTGTTGTACGTGTGGTACGAATGTAAAAGGAAAGACGAGAGTGTATATACATGTATCAACAAATGGTGCGGTTGATAACTACCAACAGCTTAATAATTGACTAAGTGTATATCGTTGTGAATACGATGGATAAACGTATGTGTTAAGTGTGAGTTAATTTCGGATGGAAATAGTTGCGATTGATTAGTGGTCGAATGATCGATTGAGGGTCAGAGGGTTGATTGTAAAATGTGGGGCTACGTATATGCATGATAATGTAATGTGTGATGTGGTTGGATTTGTGTAGGAAAGTATGTACATGTGGAATGTTCTGTCTGTATGGCGCATTTGGCCCAAGTGCAATGAGTTCATGTGACCAAATTAATCTTAATGACTATAATACTAGGGTGGTGATCTTAATGGTGTGGGATCTTGGTCTTGACGATGATGTGACACCTAGTATTTTCGTAAGATGAGAGTTGTAGTGTGTAAGTAGAGGAACTAGTCGAGGATTGGTAGAGGGTGAAGGTGCAGATGGGATGTGTGCAAATATAAGAAGAAAATGTGTTCTTTGTACTTTCCGATGAGTTGAGTTGGTTCCTTTATCTAAAACTAGATGTTTGTTATCTCTGCTCAAGAACGAGCATCTCTTTAACTTTAGTGATAGCGTTTCTAACATACGTGGAGTGATGATGTGGCGAAAGCGTGAACAAGATTTTGGGTGCGATGCGTGTAAATCCTTGTGAGCAATGTCAGAGTTTGATGATGTGTGTCTGGATTTACGATAGTAGTCCACAGTGTGCATTTTTGTATGGGGATGAGCTAGTTTGCGGCAATTCAGACGGGAATCATAGTCCTTACGGACAAAAGTGGAAAGTGTTTGAAACCAATTCCAGTGTGGACTAGCTTCATGCTATGAGCTTGATCGCTTGTATTGATCGCGTCCGGTGTGACCGAAGTTTCGGTGCCTCGGTGGTGTGAGTTAGATCTCGGTCTAACGATGTTTGGATAACCTTAGTGTCAGTAAGACCTTTTTCACAGAGGGGATCGGTATAGATGTTTATCCTTCGAAAACATGTTTATGTTGTGAGACGTCATCCTTGAGGGGATTATGGATGGTTGACGAAGAGGCAATTGACTCAAGTTCTAGTGTTAGATTTTGATGACAAAATTTCCTAAAATGGGGAGGTTGTAGGGACACAGTCCATTTTTATTTTGAGGATCAATTAAAGCTCGTTTTGAGACCATCGACGGTATGTGAAAAAAGTGTTTAATTGTGTGAAGAAATTGAAAATTAATCATGGCAATGATGGATGATGATGACCGTATGTTTGGTAGAGCATGAGAATTATTGTTGAGGGTTGTTTAGGTGAGTTTTGAGGCATTTGGCTTACGATTTGATTCATTTATACAGCTTTGGTTTGGAGCTCCTCACAGCACTGACCACTTGAGTGGTCAGGGGCTCGCTCGAGTGGACTAATGGTAGAGAGTTCGAGTAAGTGGGGACCGCTCGAGCGAACCCTTGTTCGCTCGAGCGGACTGTTGGCGAGCAAACTTTATATTGTGGGTTTAAACATTTCACCTTCATTCTTTTTCATCCCTCCTCCTCTCTCTAGAACTAAATGGAGACTTAGGGTTTGGTTGTGGTGGTGTCTTGAAGCCCTCTTTGCGCCTCTAGAGTGCATCTCATGCCTCTCTCCAGAGTGAGCAACCGTCGGAGAGTGACTACGCACGTTGCAAGCTTCCTATTTGTCATCGGGTTGGAGATTTAGTCGATTGGAGCTTGCTAGGGTTGGATCCTAGTTGCTCGAGCTTCAAAAAGGTAAGATCTATGACTATTGTTGATCAATACATGTACATGAGTTGTATATTCGTTGGATTTATTTAAAAGCATGAGAAATTTATATTTTTGGAACCCTAGGTTAGGGTTTGAGGTTAAAACATGTTGAATCATAAGTTTATGGATGATTTGTGTTAAATCTATCATGTTTATATCGTCGGAGAACCGTTGATTTTGTGAAATGGAAAGTTAGAGTTTGGTTTGAGGTTAAACCTTGAAAATTGGGAGTTTTTAGGTTAGTGGACTCAAGTACTGAAATTAATTGAAATTTTGATAAATTTGGAGTTGTGTTAACCTTGTTGTGTATAAATTCAATGAATTTTGAAAAAATGTGAAAAACCTTGAAATGGTGGGTTGGGATTCTTGAAGAAATCATGCGAATCTTTGTGAAATATGAGAACCATGAGATGTTTATTGGGATTTTGAGCTAATTTAACCCGAATGTATGATATATGTGAAACTGAGAAATTGTTAATGATGTTAATCCTAAGTGTGTGGGTTTGACGAGAGGAACCATGTTTGGGTTGGACTCGTGTGCGGAATTTAAGGATTTGTGATGGTTGAAATTCTTCTCTTCGGATGGTGATCCCAAAGCGGTTTATAATGTGTGCCCTCCCTTCATATGGTGATCCCGAAGTGATCTATAATAAATATTTTTCCTTTCGGATGGAGATCCCAAAGTGGTTTATAATGTGTGCCCTCCCTTCGGATGGTGACCCCGAAGTTGTCTATAATAAATGTTCTTCCCTTCGGATGGTGATCCCGAAGTGGGTATAACATGTGCCCTCCCTTCGGATGGTGTTCCCGAAGCGAGTTAAATGTATGTCCTCCCTTCTGATGGTGATCCCAAAGTGGTTTTGGATGAGTACCCACCCTTCGGATGGTGAGCACGAAGATGTAAATGATCGTTGTGAGGATAATAGTTAATAAGAAATGGAGTTGGGTGAGGTTGGAAAGTGTCGAGAGATATGTGTGTATATGTGCGCGTGTGGTGTAAGTATTGGGTTTGTGAATACTTGAAATGATGTGAAAATGATAAGAGGATAAAAAGGTTAAATCTATGATTTTATATGAGAAAACCCAGATAGGTGAACGAAAATTCATTGAAAATGGATATTGGTTTTTGGATAAAACAACGTGGTGCATTTCATATAACCATCCTCGCATGTCATGCATTTGTTCATCCTTAGTCTATTTTCTACGAGTCTCGGCTCATGTTGTTTAAACCCATTTCAGGTAAAAAAGTGAAGCATGTAATCAAATGAAAAGAATGGTCGTGGTGAATTCTTGGGTTTTTTTTTTATTAAAATTGTATAATGTAATTGTAATTCTTTTTCTTTTGGAATTATAGTATTGTACTTTTAATCTCATGTTACGTGGTAAATGTAAGTTAAGGGTTGGTGGAACCCGTTTTGTAAGGTCCTAAGGCTATGTACTCATGACTTGTATGCATGTAAGATCGGACTTATGCCTTGATTTCTCTTATGAAATTCTATGGTTTAAATATTAGTTTTCAAGTTTTTGAGATGTTAGATGTAATTCCAAAGTTAATTGTATGGTTTTAACTTCAAGTTTTTTATTACGAAAACTATGTTCAAAGGATGAGGGATTTTAGTGTTTTTCCAATACTTAGAAATTTTTTTCAGGATTTTGGTCAGTTTACTCTCGAGTGCCTCACCGCTCGAGCGGTGTGGAGTCCGCTCGAGCGAACTTCGCTGGGCGGTACATTTTGAAATTTTGTTTTAAAAAAGAAGTTTGTTGAGTTTCTTTTGGGCATCCTTTACGACATAAAATGGGTAATTTTAGGAGCTTGTTTTATAAATAAAAAGCTTTCTTTTACTTCGTCTATAAAAGGGAAAAATAATATGTTTTGGTTTATATCTCCGGCAAAGTTTAGTTTTGGTTAATCCTTTTGATTGGATTTTGTGATAAAATTTTAAATTCGGGTTTCATTACATTTTTATATCACGGGGCTTTATTGTTTCAAAGTCGGAGCGTTACAGTGTGGGCGCTAAAAATCCAAAAGTTTAGTCGGCACCTGATGAAGAATGAGTTAACACTTTTGTCTGAGAACCAAGGCTAAGACAAACTTGTGTCGACACTAAAAAGCCTTGTGTCGATACCTACGACGGATTTCAAAAATGGCACTGGTTCAAATGGTAACTTTTTTAGAGTATTAATTGCCTTCACCAACCACCAACGGTCATTTACTTTTGTGGGTTATAAAGTTAGTAAATTTCAGAGTTTTAAACTTCTAGATTATTGTTCTATTGAATGCATTGGAAACCAAAAATCCTCTCTTAGTCATTAAAGGCTCAATTACTCTTCTAGCCCAAATTCTCTAACTCCCTTGCTCATTTATTATCAAATCATTGTTTGGAGTGATTGTGAGTGAATCCCTCATTCAATTTTATTTATTGTAAAGTGTGAATCACCATTGTAATCCTTTAAAAGAGTGTGCCGAACTTCTTAAAAAAGAGCTGAAATGTGTTTAGAAAAATACGGTTATTTGTGAAACACCTTCAAGACTGTAAAGGCTTTTGAATGCGCTAGTAAAGTATTTGTTTATAGTGCAAATTCTCAAGGGGAGTCTTGAGGAGTAGACGTTAACCTAGAAGAAGCTGAACCACTATAAAATCTTGCTGTCTTGTTCAAATTTCTCTCTCTTACCTATTTAATTTCACTACTATACTTATACACTTGTGTATTGTCATATTTGTTTTATGAAATTAAAAAGGTTTTTTAAATAGTTATTATTATTTTAAAATCCAATTCACCTCCCTCTTATATTGCCTAGAACTGACATTGGTCAAACTCAATGGGCATCAATTTTGCACATCGAGAGTCATGTAGTTCAATTAGCATCCTAGCATTAAGCAAATACGGGAACAAATTCAAAGTATTACAACATTCCCCAACTACTAAAAAGCTTATGGGATAAAAACACTTAAAAGTGACTTTTAAAATAGATGTCTAAACCTATTATGCATATCCAAAAGAACCATAGTACAAAAATTTCTAAGACTTTTTCCTCGTGTATATCTATTCCTGCTTGGTTCTGAGCAGAGTCAGCAATGTATATCGGTTCAAATTTTTGTACGACTTTTTCCTCACAATCTATGAGTCATACTAAGAATATACAAAAGAAAGAACTAAACATTGATAAACATTAAACAAAACATCAACAATAACTTGTAGTTAATCAACTATTTTCTAGTTAAACCCAGAAGTAAATCAGCAGTCAATGAGCAAGAAAACATATTTACAAATATCAATTTTCAAGAAAGCGAGGAAAAGGCATGAGACAAAAAAAATAATAATAAAAACACATAATTCTTTAAGTGAAAAGAATAATCAGATAGAGCTAATAGAAAGTTAGACACCATCATTCAGGTAATCAAACTAGTAGGGAAACAAATATGATTGTCATTTCATTCTCCAACATAGAAAAAACGCAGTTGACAGCAACATTTGATAACCAAACACAAGTTCAACAGAACATGTAGCCTCAGAACAAACTTTGCAAATAATTTTTTTGGGAAAAAATGTACACAAAAAAAAAGCCTTTTGAACATGACATTTTCTAAAAGAATGTGTGACAACTTTTGTAAGGGCCCGTATTTTCAAATACAGGATTAGAACCCTAATAGTGAATTTTCAATGTAAACCGAAAACTCGTGAAACCCTAACAGTAGTTCTTAAGGTCGCGCGTATGCCGAAAACTCTAACTTGAGATAGAACGACTCGGTTTCTTAGATGTTAAAACTATAATTTAGGATAAGCCCAAGACTAATCCGGGATTAGCCTAAGAAGTCACCAAAAACCCAAAAAATAACCAAGGAAAGTCCAACCCTAGGCCCAACAAAAGTTGAGGACTAAAACTCCAACGATGTTCAAAATTTCAACAAGGCCCAAAAGCTAAAGTAAAAGCCCAAGAAAAGATTATGGTTCAACTCAAATTTAAGGCCCAATTAGCAAATAAATCCCAATAATAATAAAAAAAGCCCATGGTTAAGCCCAACTCAAAAATAAAAGAAAAGCTCAAATTTAATTATTTTTGCCCAAAATCTTAAAACTCAAGAATTATTAAATACAAAAATCATTTAAATAAAAAAAAAGGGAAAGCTTCAAGTGGTCGGCTATCTTGGGTGGTGTGCCCAAAAAAGTACAAAAATTATACTTCTTGTATTTTGGGATGATTTACATTGGGAACGTGCAAATTTATACTGCATTTGAATTTTTTCAGTATAAATGGAGCAGTATCGAATAGTTTTAATAATTTTATATTCTATGAAATTAATTCTAAAATAAAATCTAAACTCTAGAAAATTAAGCAAGTCTTATACAATAGTCACCTTTTGTGTCACAATATCTTCCCGAGTATCTTGAACACTTTTCTACTTAATTTTAACTAAAAAAGTTTTAATCAGCTAAAATCTTCTCAACTCTTCATCATTAGCCAATTGACAACACACTAGTCTATAAGGCTATAATAATAAAAAAGTCCCTAAACTTATTCTAGTTCATTACCAAACAAACTCTAAGTAATTACACCTCAAATCCTTCCTCAAATCTATAAATAGGAGACCAAATCCCACCCATCCCCCCTATAATTTTCGGCCAAAGAGGAGAGGATAAAGAGAGAGAGTCTCCAAGAAAGAAGAAAGAAGAAGAAGAAGAAGAAGAAAGAAAGAAGAAGGAAGAAAATCTAAAGCTAAGTCCTCCATCTTCTTTGATCAAGATTATCTAGGTAGGAATTCCTACAACTCACTTTAACCCTCTATTCTAACCTCTCACTACATCAATTAATATGATCTAAGTAGCTATAAACAAGATTAGCAACAAGAAGGTTTAAAAAGAATCGAATATGAGATAGCGTTGTTGTTATGCATGGAATGACACCTTATGTTTTGTTTTCATTCTAAGGGTTGATTAAGAGTGATATATGAATATTTGAACATTTGGAATATATTGATTTTAGATCTTAAATAATACATATGGACCCAAAAAATAAGTTAAACAAGAGTAGGATCAAATCTGCCGAAGAAAAACTAAGCAAATGCTCTCTTTCTTCTCATACCCGAATTTTTTTAGTAAACTTAAAAGTGTCTTCTTCAGAATCTATTTTTACTGGAACTTTATGAGACTATTTTTAGCATGTGTGATTTTTGGTAAAAACCCAAAATGAAGTCTAAGTACCCGAAACATAATTTTTATGTTTTGACGCCAAACGAGCATAAAAATAGTCCGCTTTGCTGATTTGTATAAAATTCCAGAAACATCCCCTAAGGTCAAGATTTATGCCAAGAGCTAGACTTTTGAGTTATCTTTCATCAAAAATTTATTTAGAGTAATTTGGCAGTACGATTTTTTCTAAAACTTGATTTTACCAAATAGTGTCGTTTTTGGACTTTTTCTCTTCCACGAATTTTGATCCCTCTTTAGAAATGCCTACGGCTTAGTTGTGTTCATATGAAATGTTCCTAATATGTATACATGTATCACCCTATAAAAGTTCATGGTAAACAAATGTCTCTAAGTATGGTATATGAATTTTACAAACAGAACCTAAGATGTTGAATTTTTAAAGAAGTTGATTAGTGATGCTTAAGTGTATGAATAATTGTATTATGTTTATATCTTGCCATAAATGAGACTTGTTAATGTTATTATGGTACTTAAAACATGTTTAGAAGTAGTTAGAATTATTGTGAAGGAAACATGAGTAGCGGACCTAGTACACGTATAGGGTACCGAATGATGAACAGCGAACGAACTTTATTTTTCAAAACAAACTTTAGATCTTAACATGGGAAGGGTTGTGTGTTGTGATATGGAGATGAGGAATGGTCCATTAACGTCTTGAATTGTGCTATGTCTTGAGTCGTGCCTTATCTTGATCTAAGTATGAATTTATTGGATCTTAGCCATGTACGAGTGTACATGTTTGAATTTAGCAATCGGTGAGCCACACATCATGACTATTAGCCCCATATGAGTTTACAGAACCTTAGCCGTGTACAAGTGTACAAAGTATGAGTTTACTAATCGGAAAGGATGATGCGCGGGAGGCAAGGTGTATGGGAACGTATGGTAACATGGTGGTGAGGTCCGTTAGAGTTAACATGGCATTTAGTAACCTTCGGGTTTGGGTTCTCGGGTTAGAATTGAGGGAAAAACTATTCTTTGAGAATGTGAACTTTTGGTTTGGGAAACAACGAGAACATAGAGGTTTTAGGTTGAACTTTGAAACTATTAGTGTATAGTTGAGAACGAGAACTTTGGTAGTATGGACAATGAGAACATAGTAAGTTAGGTTGATCCCTTGCATTGATATATCTTTGTGTATCTCATGTATGTATATTGTTGGGTGTTGATGTTTTTATGGGTAGATTAGTTGGGTTATAATTATTCCTCTGAGCGTATAACTCACGACATTTAAATGCCAGGTGAAGAAGAAGTGTACGAGGATGCAATCCCAACTGAGGAGGAAGAGCACTGAACTCTGCCCGGCGTAGGAGAAGAAACCACCGAAGAATTCCAAAATTAGTTAGAAATGTAATA
>JAULJZ010048914.1:0-11506 GCA_032270985.1 Heliamphora pulchella
TATATTTATATATATATATTTATATATAATGCTATAGTGCTATTACTATTATCCTATACCGCAAAAAAAAAAAAGAAAAAAAGCGTTAGCATGTTTTGTTAGGTCTATTGGCCTTAGTTTAGTTAGGGTTAAGATTTAATATTTTACATGATGCCGCTCTACACTACATACCATCTAGAAGACTAAGATTATATTTTCAAGCATTAGCATCATTCATTCATTCTGTAGTTCTACGATGGCCAATGTTCGTATACCTCGACGGCGGCAACGAGACGACGACAGCGCAATCCTTGCTCGATGATGGCGGCACATTCCTTCCGCGATGCCAATGAAGCGAACCCGTGAGACGGCAATGCCATTTTCCTCCGCAATTTTATGTTGAAACATATATAAAATTGAAAGTGTGAATTAAATGTGATTAAATATGTTGTTAAACAAGTTAAAACTTAACATGTATTATATAGGTTATTGACTAGGATGAAGACTAACTGGTTGGATAAATGTGGATAGGTAGTAAATAGAAAAACCTATTTAACAAGTTCTATTCATGTTTGGCGTGTTATAAACAGATTAACACGTTTATAAATAGGTAGTGTTAGTGTTAAGATAAGTAACACGTTTAGTTAAATGGGTCAAGTTAGTGTTAAGAGGTGTATGACACGAACACGATATAACACGATACAACACGATCCTCGCCCCTACACTAAATGATCCTTCTTACCTTCATCCTTGCCTTCCCATAAGAAACCTCTCATTGTTTTTTCAGTCTTATTTGCAACTCGCACCGGCATCCTAAATAAAGACAAGAAATATATAGGGATGCTATGTAAAACAAGCTGCACAAGTGGTGTACCTCCCGACTTTTGGAAACAGACTCGCCTCCAACCCTCTAGTCTTTACCTGTTTTTTTCAAAATTAAACCCAAAAAAGATTCCACTCTCGAATTACCATTCAAAGGAAGACCCAAATACTTAAAAGGAAGGTATTCAATGGAACAACCTAACATATTGGCCAACCTCTGAAGGCTATGAGGCTGAAAATTTATATTCGCAATACTACTCTTACTCAAGTTAATCCTAAGTTCTCGGACCATCTCAAGAACTCTCAAGATTGAAAGCATATTGATGGCCATAGATTCTTCCCAAAGGAAAAAAATATAGTCATATCTGCAAACTGTAGAATGAGAAACAAAATTATATCCTTCCCAATAACGAACCCATCCACAATCACCACCTTCAAAGCCCTATCCACCATTCTACTTAAAAGTGTACTACCAAATTGAAAAGAAAGGGGGACAAAACATCTCCTTGATCTCTAGAAGCATTAAAACTCTTTCTTGTCTTCCTATTAACTACAATCGACATATTGCAAGAGAATAAACAACCTCAAATCCATTTTTGCCATCTGTCCCCGAAACCTTTTCTAGGCAGCACATGATCTAGAAAATCCCAATCTATATGGTTGTAAGTTTTCTTAAAATCCATTTCAAATAATGTAGCCTCCTAATTTGATCCCTTATAATTTTCGAGTGGTTCGTTAGCAACCAAAACTACATCCAAAATCTAATGATCGTGCACGAAAACACCTTGTGCTAAAGAAATGGTGTCTCCCAAAATTGACCTTAATCTTCTGGACAACACTTTTCCTAGAATTTTACACAAAGAATGAACCAAGCTAATTAGTCTAAAATAAATGATTTTTAATGATTTTTTTCCCGAACTCAAACAAATAATGAAGCATTAGTACACGCTTTTACCACCCCATTCCCACCGATCATACTACTTCATTCTGAGTATGCTGAAAAACTCAAACCAAATCATCTTTTCACAATGTCCCAACAATCTCAAAAAACCGCCATTGAATACTAATTGGGATTTGAATGCTTATCCTAAATGCTTATCCCACGCACAATAAAAAATAAAATAAAAAAATTGCCAATCTAATTTCTAACTCTTCAAAAGTCCTTCCCAACCATCTAGCCCTGATAGAGAAGGATAGAAGCCAATTGGTTCCTCGTTATCAAAAGAAAAAAAGTAATCTACATTCTTGGATCTGATACCAATTGGTGCAGAACCAAGAGAAAAACGGAGAAGAATAGAAGAGAAGAAGAAGGGGAGAAAACTCTGAAAGTATTCTTCATATTCAATCAATCAAATGTGAGTAGTTCAATACAATAAATCTCTATACATACAGATAAGGGTTACCAAAATAGAAGTAAAAAGAAAAGAAAAAAAGACATAGTTAGAAATAAATATCACAACAAAATAATATAAAATCCCAAAATCTTTTCTAGAATCTCTTGTTTCGAAAATAGGTACAGAATACCTTTTTGTGATCCCCATCAACAACATAACAAACTGGATTTGAAAATTTAACCCTATAAAGCGAACATTGATTAATCAAGTCACATTCCCTAGTAAAAGTATCGAAATCTATCATTCCCTAGTAACCCTTATCCCACTAAACTTTTCATAGAGAGACCTAACTACATTTAAATTGCATCCCAAGCACCAATTAGAAGAGCACAAACTAGATAGACCTACGAGCTCATCCTAAAGCCCGACCCTTTCTGTAGGAGGATTAGGCCCATACGCAGCAGACGGCCACCACTCACAATTGACTAGGTTCCTAAGATTAAGAGACAAGGAAAAAGCTCTCAACACAACCTCACAATCATAGACAATCCTTGCATCCCAAATAACCAAGACGCCCCCAGAGAGGCCAATTGATTGCACCATAAGCCATTTTCTAAATCTAGCTCCCCAAATACTATTAATGAGTCTCCTACAAGACTTTTCTATTTAAAATTCTTGGATCATAACAATACTAGGCTTCTGATTTCTACGAAAATCTTTGATAACCCCTCTCTTTTTTCTAGACCTAAGACCTCTTACATTCCAATAAATTATCTTCATGTAAATCCAATTTTGACCCCATTATTCTTATGACGGCCTTCGTAATTAGTGCCCCAATGTAAATTTTTTAAACTCCCTTGCGCCTTTCCTATTACCACCAACACCCCTTTCGGAGACCTCATCCCCGACCTTAACACCAATCCCTTTAATCGTAACACCTTCCTTCTTAAGATAAACCAAGGACAAACCGATGCCAGAAAAAACTAACATTCTAGTGATTTACGTTTTGGAATGCACGTTTTGAACATCGCAAATGTTTCAAAATAAATTGAGCAAAAGATGTATAATGAATGACATGTGTATGCATAGATGTGAGCATTGGAATACTTAGCCTGTGTTTGGCCTGACTTAAAAGCCAGGCTTTTGGCTTTTTTTACAAAAAAAAGCCACTTGGTTTGCCTTAACTTGACTTTTTGGCTTTTTTCTCTCACAAAAAAGTCATGATTTGACATCTACTTTTACTCAAAAAAGCTGAAAAATCTAAAAGCCACTAAAAAAAGCTAGTCCAAACACAAGCTTAGATTCTTGAAAATAGTTGGTTTGCTCTCCCATTGCATTCCCACTCATGCTATGGGTATCCTACTCCCACCCTACCCCCACATACTCACCTAAACAGATAAGCACATGCGCACGCATGCACAAACAACACACACAACCACGTGCAAGTGAGCAAGCAAGCGCGCACACACAAAAAGAGAGAGAGAGAGAGAGAGAGAACCAGGTTCTCCAATAAGTGGCGATCTCTAGAAAATGTTCGCATTTCAAATTGCTCCACACCAAATCTTTTCCCTTGTTCGCGACCCTCGCTTGTTATTGCTCTAATACCAACCTGAAAAAAAGTTAGCATAGAAATATGTTAATAATAACATAAAAGTATTTCAACACCCCGATGCAATACATTGCTATCAAAGCAAATATAAAGAAAAGGTAATCCTAGGATATATTTGAAGGCAAAACAATGTGTCTCAAAAAGTTCAACAACACATCTAAACATCAGCAAGGATAGAAAAAGGATTTTCCAATGAGAACTCACATATAGAGAAGAGTTCTACAAGTGATACATACAACTTCAATGGTAACAAACCACTTTAGGTAAAATTAATGCAAATATTAATGTTTAAATTCCAACATGACTGGAGTACACAAGGTCAATTGTCAGCCTTATATTTCTCAAGTTCGAATGGATACATTGTGAACAGTTTGTAGCTACATGCCGTCCATAGAGAAAGGCGCTGGAAATCACATCGAACATCAAGTTATCATATGATTACTCGACAACATAATTGAAGGTTGTGTTAAATGAATTTGGGCATCGGTGTTGCATGCGGGTATATCTGTGACTCTATGTCAGATTCATCAATCTCCTATGTTCAAAGACACATTGACATAGTAAAATATATTTTTTCTACCCTAAAAAATAAACTGATGTCTACAACGACCCAAAGGTATGTTATTCAAAATATGGAAATTTTATACATAGTTATATACTAGACTCGAATTACTAAATAAGATTGTAAGTTATATTCAACTATGGGTTTGTGATACATTTTCAATTTTCTATATAATAGTTATTGAAGGAGGAAAAATAAATAAAAGTAAAAGTGATTATTAACAAACAAATATTACTTGCAAAAGCCGCCGAGCATAACCACCCTCCATAATCCGGGCAAATGAAGATGCATGGGAATATTTGTTCCCTTCAAAGGCGTGATAGATGTCAGGATGGGCATCAAGGTGAAGGATGTCCAACGGTCCTCCAAGCTTCTCCGAGACGGCTCTTACAACAGGAAATGATATGGAGTGGTCGCCCCCTAAAACTAAAGGGCGCAATGGATCCTGAAATGATCACAGTTGTGAGGTTAGTGAGACTATCTGGGAAGTAGTTGGAGACTGAATGGAACTGTTTGGGAGAAGATATGACAGGACAGCCCACAATCTATAACTACTACATAATAGAAATCAATGGAGCTTCATAGGAAATGCATCAAGATAGTATAAATGAATATTCAAAACAAGTAACACCTGTTAAGAACACAAACACCGTGCACTTAAAAATTATAGTTAGTATATTAATGCAATCTTTTATCCTTGTATTATGAAATTTGGAATATGAAAACATAGGGATAGTAGGAAATCTGATCCTGACAAACATACCTAAAATGTACAGTAGATCTTGAAGCATAGCATCACTCTAGGCATTCCAAATTTCAGGATACAGATTTGCTGACCATCATGGCAGTTAACATTTTCTTGAATTACATAAATTGTAATAAGAGGTAGGCAGTTAAGACATCACATTATCAAACCAATGCAGCATTACCTATTGAAGACATCACAATAGCAATGTATTTGTAAAAAATGAATATCTACTATGGCTTCTGGTTTAACTAGTTGTTAGACGCAGTTATTGCTTTGTAGGCTACTGCCCTTGGCCAACAATTTGATGGTTCAATTAATCAAATACAGGAATTGAAAAGGTGAAGGAAACCTATTCTTGGAATCTCAGCTAGCCTTGGTCAAACTTTTGAACTTAGTACCTAAGAGAGTTTGTAGATTACCTTTTTTTTTCTTTTTATAACAAGGAAACACTTAAAACCCAGATACCTACAACCACCCACAACCGCAACTCACAAGCCAAAAGTATGGGGTAAGACAACAATGTCAACGAGAGTCGTACAAAAGTCAGGCATATGCTCAAATAAAAGGAGAGTAAGTGCAACATCTTGAAGCAGTACAGCATTGCATCTCTTCATATCAACCCTTCAATATGTGTCCCTCAGAAAGGAGGCAGGGAGATAGGAAGAAAATTCAAGAAAAATGGTCAACGAGGAAAGGATAGTTCCATACCAACTAGTTTACCAGTCAACGAAACCCATAGTTCAAATAGAAAGGACGAAAAAAACAAGTTCAAGAAGATTGGACCAACCATTCATCGGGCCAAGATCACGGTCAACCCCAGACATACCCATTCGGTCATTGTCTTCTGTTTGGTATGAATTTCTGGGAGTTCATATTACTTGTTATGTCTCATAACAATTTTCTTCCGGTAGAGAATAGCCATGGCATGGGGCACATTCCTCCTTATGCCTGTATTCCTCAATTTCTCTCAAATTTGTTAGTATGACAAGTTCACAAGATTATGCACTAAGCGGGCAAAATTCCTTACGAATTACACCCATATGAGATACATGTGCCTCTCCATGCGAAGGGATTCAAACTGTGACAGTATCTCCCTCGTAGGAAACAATCAACTGGCTGAAATTGGATTTAAATGGTGAAGTACAAAATCAGGTCATAAGCAGACTGAAGTCCACACTTGCAGCTGAAGGCCAATGCAAAAATAAAGGATAGCTACGGTAGTATTATACCATGTGCATAGTTAAACTCCAGAAAAATCATTGTCCCCCTAGTCACCACATTCAGGAAGAACATACTCAACAACATAAAGAATGAATGTCAAACAATGATTGGAATTATTTATGGGGTTCAAAATTCCCACTGAAGGAAGAGTATGTGAGTCTGAGCGTGTATGCATAGGGAGAACTGAACAGCGTGCTTTGAGGATTCCAGTAATTTTATGAAAAGGAAATGTAATACTGAGAAGAAATAAATAGCATGTGGCTGTTTTGGTGCATGACCCAATTTCATCATAGAATTATTGTTTCAGGAGCTCAAAGTACTCCCTGGCAAAAGAAAAAAAAAAAAACAAAAACACCTCAGTTAGATTAAATTCAATCTATGTAGAATGATATCATGATGACTAGAGGATACGAGAACGATTATTTGGTAACCTGAGAAAGAGCGCATTGAAGTACTTTTCTATTGTTAATCAACTCCAAGTGGAAAACTTATGGGCGTTCTGAAAGTTGAGAATACAAAGCAGCATCCTAAATTTTAATGGCTTTATAAGTACACTTATTCATTCACCTCAACCAGATAACATCAATACTATGGTTCCGGGATTCAGCATTCAAGCTCCTACAAATCTTTGTCAGTTATACTGCTGTATCTATTGCTAATATCATGTCTAGAATGATATGAAGCACATCAACGTAGACCTTCATAGATATTTTGAAGGTAGAAAAGTAATAAATGGCAAAACTAGCGGACATGATGTCTCAAGAAAGTGACTATTGGCATACTTTGACTAGGAAGTTTACGTGAGTTACCAAATATCTTAGGCAGGATAATTGGAGACTATTTATGCTACAAACAGGAAGAATATTGTTATCCCATTTCTATGCTTAGGCGTACATTCTGTTACAAATTAATCAATGTCAGAATTATATTCTTACTAATAAAATAAGAGAGATACTGGGATGTAACGATAAATTTGATGTCCTCATATATCACCTTTTCATCATCTCTTGCTATAATATATTTCTGCCCATCTCAAAAAAAAAAAGAAAAATGATGCGTTTGCTAAATTTCAAATGTAAGACTAAAAAAACCCTGAAAAATGTACAGAATGAGTTTCAAGAATTTTAACAACTTCAATACACTAACCACGAGATAGTATGACATCAATAAATACCACCTTGCACGCAGGAGGACAGGGAGTTCTATTTTTTTCGGAGAGCATTATCCATCAGATCTTCACCAATGAAATAACTGTATATAATTTCTGCAGGAAAACTTCCCCTGACTAATAGTTGTCTAAAAGCTGACAACTGACATTGGACACTGAAGTAGAAAACTAGAAAGCTAAAACAAAATAATATGCATATGACTATATGAGCCTCTACAAACAAGAGGAAGATCCATCTGGCAAAACAGGGAAAAAATAATGTCAAGTGCATTAATGTTTAATAGCAGTTAATGGATTTGAAAACCAAATTCCTGCAAAACTCAAAATTAATATCTAATACTTAGCTTTGGGTTTTTCCAGACAAGAAAATATCCACAAGATCCTCAAAAGTAGCAGACTATAGAAATAAATGGCTTACTTCTTCCATCACAAGCTTGACAGATTCAGTTATAGTGTTCATCAACCTGTCATCATCTACACCGCAATCTCGTATCTCTTGGACTGGAACATCACCCACATCAGTCAAGATGCGTGGATCATTTAATTGTTTCCCTGCATTGTCCCAACAACATGTTAGATCATATACTAAAATACAAAGCACATAAGCCAAAACTACTCAGTCCTACAAGCCAAAACTACTCGGTCCTACAACTATAAAGTCGTAGCCATTTCAGAAGGATTTAAGGTCTTAGACAAAGGAACTAAGCTCCAGTGGAATATATCTGTAGCTTAGAAATATATTCAAGCTTCCAATCTATGGCATCAATGGCATCACACCTTCAGATTCCAGATATTTATTTACTCATAACCAAAAAGAAGAAAAGAATTCAGTAATTTTGGCTTACCTACAAAGAAGGATAGCCATTTATTTATATTGATGGAAAGAATCTACAATATAGGAAAAAAATAAAATCAAAGATAATATAACCATAAAATTAGAGGTCTTAATTTTCTAAAAAATATTATTTCCAATACCCCCTCTCAAGCTGGAACAAAGGTATCAATCAAAATCAGCTTGACAATTGAAGACTTATGCAGAGATGGTCCCACTAGTTTAGTGAATACGTCTGCAGTCTGATCAGATAAAGAGACAAAAAAGGGAGTCAAAGCGCCTGCTCAAATTTTTTCTCAAATAAAATGAATTTCCATTTCTACATGTTTAGTTCATTGGTGAAAAACAGAAGCAAGCATAATAGCAAACTTGTTGTCACAAAATAATAGAGAAGATTCATTTTCCTCAAAGCCCAGTTCAACAAGAATCGACCGAAGCCCAAGTATTTCACAAGTGCCTTGTGCCATAGCTTGATACTCTACCTCAGCTGACGATCGTCAGACAACAGTGGTGATGCTGACCATAAAATGTCCATATTTGCATTTGACACAGTGGTGATGCTGACCATAAGATAAGTACTGATAGGCTTTAATTTATTTGCATTTGGCACAATGGTGATGCTTTCTCATTTCACATATTTTTTTGAGTGCATTTAATCTAGTCTCAGCCATTTATGTGCATTGATGTCGCTGAGTAGCAATCATTTCAAGATAAGTACTGATAAGCTTTAATTATTTTCATTTAGCAGTTTAGCCTCTATTTGGCCTAGTTTTTTTTTTTTAAAGATTTTTTACTTAAAAGCCTCTTAAAAAACCCACTTGTTTGGCCTCCCACTGTAATCAATTGGCTTTTTTACCAAAAAGCCAAAAAGCTACAATAAAGCTAGGCCAAACACACACTTAGCACAATGGTGATGTTTAAGTACATTGATGTCACTCAATAGCAATCAATGTAATATTCAGATATTGGGTAGCTAAAGGGTACTGTTTGTGCATCAAACAAGATAAAGAACAGACCACAATTATAATAATCATTTATTTCAAAGCTTCCATGACTACCAACAACAATTAAAGAATGTTACATTGGCCTAATTGCATCCACTTCTGTCCAAAAAAAAGTTTCAGTCTTCAGTCTTGTGTTTATACGGCAAGAGTGCTGTATGTCAAACAGAAGAATAGGTTGTATGTGAATACTTCATGTGCTTCATCTTGAAATGAAGTTTATCAATTGTCGGTGAACAATGCCTATAACTTGCAAGAAACAGATTTAGAACTGTATTTACTTCCTGAATCAAAAGACCTAATTTCAGTTCACCTTTCAAATGTAAATAGATATTTCAATACCGAATCAAACAAAACCCCCAAAATAGATACTGACTCTCCTATGCGAACTTGACATAAAGTAACATGCTCATTTCCTTCCCATGGGGCTTTAATTTGAATGAAGCAGGGTCATCGATGAGGTAGGCATCAAATGATTCCTGCAGAATAGATTTTTTTTTTAAGATTAATACTCATATACCTGCATCCCAAGTGGGACTTGAATCCTGCAGTTCCTCCTTTAGAGGGCAAGGGATAAAATTCAAACTAACCCTTGATAATACCAACCAATACAGATCTTAGTCAGAATATCTTCCTCAATCTATGTTTTCCTAGTACATCTATACATCTCATGAAAGTCGGTGAATACTGAGAAATTGTCTAATTCTATCGCAACTTGCAAATGTGTGCTGCATTTCCCGTAGAGGAGATAGCACATGCCACTATCAAATGTTAGGAGTCTGAGCCTCTCAGGCATACAAAATATGGAGTAAGGTGTACAAGGCAATCACTAATATAAAGACTACATTAGAAAAGTCAAATCCATCTTTGAGGTAGTCTGAGCTTTTGATGGGAACTTTAGTGCTTCTGAAATTCACTCCCTTGTACACCCTTTTAGACTCGGAAACCCCAATGCAGGACTACCCAGACCCCTGAAAATTCATTGTAGCATGAGTCATGTCTGCTAAGGAAAATGGAGACCATTCACAACATAGTAGAACATTCTTTATCCTTTAGTTTCACATCGTTCACAGATGTATCAGGTTACTAAAGTTAATTATGCGTAATCTTTGCTGCCTCAGCAGAAAGAGCCACAATCCTATCCCCCCTTCTCAAATGGACTAAATCTTAATGTTAAATCCCATCGAATAACCTATCAAATAAATTAAGAAAAATCCCACGAGACAACAACAGATTGTTACCTAGTTGCAAGTTGTAAGGATATAAGAATGGTATTGCTGGCATTCCTTTTATACTCTTACTTTTTACTTATAAAAAAAAAATTTAAGGATGTGAGAATTGCAGTATAGATTTTCTGATTAATGGTTGAAAACTTGAGTCCCCCCTCTAAAATTAGATAACAAATCAATGAGTATTTGACTAGGAACTTATATGCAGTTTTAAAGGATTATGTTTGTAATGAGTTTATGTATATTGACATACAACATATAATATGTAACAAAAAAGATAAATTCAAACCCAACCTATTTTCTATAAATTTTAATGGGTCAAGATAGAACCTTCTGTAACTCTTTGCCCTCAATTTTATGATAGGTGCTTTACTGACTGCTTTTCAAAGTAGGACTCAGAAAAGGTTGTAGAGAAATTTTTCAATCATCCCTGCACACTACTTAACCATAACTGCCTTTCATATCAACTTCTCTAACACTTTCCATGCAATTACGATTGTCATAGAAGCAACTGGATTTGGACCTATTGAACCTCTCAAGCGGAAGGGAAACACTACGAGGTTAGCGTAGCCCTCGATCCACAGTATAAAGGCTCCTTTTGTGCTAATGATGGTAGGGAGAGAGTGTATACCATGTAGAGAACAACCTTAGGGAGAACTCTATTCTATTTTATTGTTGCATCATTCTTATCTCCAAGATAAGAAGTCTGTCACTACCTAGTACCTACAAATTGCATAATCGGGTCATGCCAACCTGGGTGCCCAAATTTGGGTCTAAACCCAACCCAAATGTATTACACAAACATTTTTCCTACCACAAAGAACAAGCTCAACTTAATCCACCAAAACCTCCAAGAAAACCACCTTGAACTTCTACATTAAACTTTCTTCTTTAATCCATTCTGTTAATATCCAATTAACTCTCAATACATATATATATATATAGTTGTGTATATATATATATATATATATATATATATGAAATCATGTATATTCTCAAAA
>JAULJZ010048925.1:0-14130 GCA_032270985.1 Heliamphora pulchella
TAGACCTAGGAGTTTGTGCCAAACTTGGTTGCCAAGTTTCCTTAACCTAGGTTTGTGAAAAGTAACTCAAGTTAACTAAACCTAACCTAGAATTAACTAAGCTTCTCAAGAAAGCTTCATTCACTCTCTTTGCCTATAAAAAGAGACCCAACCCACCTATTCTTCCTCTAAAATTTTGTGCATTTGTGAGAGTGAGGGAGAGAAAGAAAAAGAAAGAAGAAGAATAAAGCAGGAGGTGGATCCTTAAAGCATGAAAGCTAAGTTAAAGGTTTTCTATTACCAAGAAACAACTTCTAATAAGGTAGATAAGACTTTAACACATCTGGTTTTATACATATCAAATACCTCTTTCATTATTTTTTAGCACAAATCTAAGATCAAGAACCGAAAACTCAAAAATAAAGGCGTCATGGTTGGATTTTTGGGACTGTTGGGTTTAAATGTTGAGTTTGTGAGTTGGTATGAGTTTTACCATGGGTTCCATGACTTCTATAAGCTCTGGAACATTGATATATTGAAGTTCAACACATGTATACAAAGAAAGTGGGTTAAAAAGTTGCACACATGACACTAAGAGGCTAGAACCAAGATATGCTTGAGTTCTGAGCTTTTTCACCTTTCTACCCTGATCTTTGAAATATCATAACTAAATGTAGAAAAATGATCTTAGTGTGTTCTTTATGTTCAAACCTAGGTTGTTGTGTTATTTTTCATCCAAAATTAGTTTGAACTCATTTGAGTGAGTAGAATTCGAGATATTATAATTCTACCAAAGTGTGTCAATTTCAGACCAGCTAACAATTCAGACCTAAAAACCCTAGTTTAAAATGAGATCCGAGTTTTGGACAAAACATAAAGGTTGTAGATAAGATGTATATCTAGATACCCACAAAAAATGAGCCCAATCTATTGAGTTTGATGGGTCAAAACCCCTTTGGAAGTCACTGTTGTGGTTTAGTTATTAAAAAATGTTTTTGTCACATATTTTCGTATAAGACCCTGAAGGTTTTTGATGTTTTAGAAGTAATGTATGCTCTTGGGATAGCGAATCCCTAGTGACTTATGTTTATCCCTTATCGACATTAAGTTTTGTGGTTGCTTAGAAGTTCTTATTTGGTCTCTTAATATCATTATCTCTTGTCTTTCTCTTTAGTCGCCGGTCTGCGGCAGGATCACATCCCTCTGTGCATGTTTAGTGCCTTGCGGGAGCGGAGTGTTATATTTTGGTATCAGAGCTCTAGGTTATAGGTTCTGTAGACTTGTTAGTGTGTGGTCTGTGGTGGACCGTAGGCTAAGTGTGTCGTCTCGCGGTTTGTTGAGAAAAGTGATTTAGGCCTAGGATTGTCATACCTTTACCTTTGGGCATCTGACTAACTAGCTTTTAGGTCCATTTAGGAAACGCATTCTGTAGGCGCAAGGCCATAATTAGAAGTCTAAGCAAGTTATCAGATTAGGGAGATAACCTAGGACGAATCTTGTGTTGTTGTCATTTTGCGAAATCTAAGTAAGTTATCAGATTAAGGAAGATGACTCTTGTGTCATTAAAACCTTTCATAGACAGTTTGGACTCTTGTGTCGAGCCCTAATGTATACCCTTCTTACAATAGGGAGAAGCATGGAAGACTCAAACGGAGTATCCTTTAACTCGGACCAGATCAATGAGACGCAGTAAGAAGAATCTCCGCAAGTGGGGCCGGTACAACCTGACCCAACCGCAAGGATGTTGGCGGCGATTGCAAGACTGACAGAACAAAATGTAAGGTAGATCGCAACACAAGCTGAAAGGAACAATAACTTATTAATCAAGTAATTCAAGGACCTAGGTGCAAAGGAGTTCACGGGAACCCTTAACCCCACAGAAGTAGAAAACTGATTGAAAGATGTCGTACGAATTTAGGATAGGCTAGGAGTAGAGATAGATGGAAGGATTGACCTCATAGCTTTTATGTTCAGAGGAGAAGCATATCACTAGTGGGAAGCCACAGAGCGATTATTGAAAATGCTGATGCTAGGAGCTGAACCTCCCATACCCCAAAGGATTACTTGGGATCATTTCATGATGGCATTCGACAAACAATATTAACCCATAACCTACAAATATGAGAATGAGCAAGAATTTATTGATCTAGAATATGGTAGGATGACAGTAGCGAAATACGAGATGAAGTTTACAGAATTATCACGATATGCCACCCAGCTTATACCCAATGAGAAGACGAGATGCAGGAGATTTAAAAAGGGGTTAAGTTTTCCAATCAGAACGAGGATGGCGGTTCTCGAGATGAATAACTACGCAAGTTTAGTGAACAAGGCGAAGATGATCAAGAAAGACGTGAAAGAAGGAGAAGAGAGATGAGAAGACTTTAAGAAGCACAAGTTCGAAAATCGAACGACGAGCAAGATAGGGGACACAGTCCTAGAAGTGGTGCTCCAAGGCCACCAACTTTCAGAAGCCAGAGTCATCAGTCGACTACGAGAAATTTCAAACCTAGAGGGAATCGAGCTAAGAATGAAATGTCTGAATGAACAAAGGAGACAAAAACAAATGGCTACTTCAAATGTGGAGCCCTTGACCACTTTAAGAAGGATTGTCCAAGGATCAACTAGGGAATCGTTTGCTATCGTTGTGGTGAATCGGGGCACATCGCCACTCAATGTAGACATTCTAGACTACTAGCACAATCATTTATAGGAAGCAGAAGAGTGGATGGGCCAGCTGGAAGTGTTCAAGATAAGGGAAAAGGATTGATGGAGGCCCTATGGGTTCTAGCACGAGTTTTTACTATCACACGCTAAGATGCTCAAGCAACGCCTGACGTAGTGACAGGTACACTTACCACTTTTGATAGAGATGCCTATATTTTGATAGACCCTAGATCAACACACTCGTTTGTATAACCCTTTTTCATAAAACAAGTAGATGCTATAAGAATGGAAGCACTTGATTGCATAATAGCCATAGCTACGCCTATAGGAGAAGAAGTGGTAATTAAAAGTGTGTGTAAAGATTATGTGTTGAAGATAGAAGATAAGGAGATGTTGGTAGATTTGATGCCTTTGGTTATATCTGAGTTTGACTTGATTCTTGGGATGGGCTGGTTGTCATCCTACCATGCGTCGCTAGACTGTTTTATAAAAAGAGTAATCTTTATGATACTTAGGGAGAAGGAATTTGTTTTCTAAGGAGACAAGAGTAGAACACCTATCCATATTGTGTCGGCCATTAAGGTTTCCAAGATGTTGAAGAGGAGTTGCCAAGGATTTTTGGCACATGCGATGGACGTAGAGAGGGAAGGAAAAAAGCTTTCAAAGGTACCAATTATTTGTGAGTTTTTAGATGTTTTTCTGGATGATTTACTAGGATTATCCCCAGACCGAGAAGTAGAGTTTACAGTCGATCTCTACTCGGGCACAGCGCCCATATCTATTCCCCCTACAGAATGTCACTTGCTGAGCTACTAGAGTTGAAGGAACAATTACAAGAGTTATTAGAAAAATGATTCATTTGACCTAGTGTCCCACCATGGGGAGTACCTATACTATTCGTGAAAAAGAAGGACGGAACACTAAGGATGTATATCGATTATCGACAATTGAATAAGGCGACTGTTAAGAACAAGTATCCTTTGCCTAGGATAGACGACCTGTTCGACCAGTTGCAAGGAGCCAGAGTGTTCTCAAAGATAGACTTGGGATCGGGATACTATCAATTGAAAGTGCGGGAGTCAGATGTACCCAAGACTGCCTTTAGGACCCATTATGGGCATTATGAATTTGTGGTGATGCCTTTGATGTTAATGAATGCGCCTGTGGTATTTATAGACCTGATGAATCGAGTGTTCCGAAGTTTTCTAGACCAATTCGTGATTGTGTTCATAGATGACATTCTGATATACTCTGGAAGTGAGAAGGAACATAGGAAACATTTGAAGATTTCTTTGCAAACCCTAAGGAAACACAAGTTGTACGCAAAATTTGGTAAGTGTGAGTTTTAGTTGGATCGAGTGGTGTTTTGGAGTCATGTTATATCCGGAGAAGGAATTCAAGTGAACCCAACAAAAGTGGAAGCAGTAGTTAATTGGAAAAGGCCAACTAGCGTAACAGAGATACGAAGCTTTTTGGGGCTAGCTGGTTATTATCGGTGTTTTATTTGGGACTTTTTTCTGATTGCGAAACCCTTGCCTTGGCTGACTCAAAAGAATGTCCAGTTTAAATGGTCTGACGGATGTAAATGAACTTTTCAAGAGTTCAAGTCCAAACTGGTGTCAACACCTGTGCTTACCCTTCCGCCAGGCAACGAGGGCTTTGTTATTTATAGCGACGTGTCACACCAAAGCTTGGGTTGCGTTTTGACGCAACGCGAGAAGGTTATAACCTATGCATCCAGACAATTAAAATCTCATGAGAAGAATTACCCTATCCACGATCTAGAGTTAGCCGTAATCGTTGCTTTCAAGATATGGAGACATTATCTGTACGGCATCCCTTGTGAGATCTTTACGGATCATTAGAGCTTGAAGTATATTTTCATCCGAAAAGAGCTGAACTTGAGGCAAAGAAGATAGATGGAGTTAATTAAGATTATGACTGCACGATTCACTATCATCCGGGGAAGGCTAACATCGTGGCAGATGCCCTAAGTCGAAAATCATTTGGAAAAATGGCGCATCTATGAGTGGTACGAGCTGATACTTTTTCTGAAATACAAACACTTAGAACCCATCTTGCCATAGGAAAGAATGGAGGCCCATTACCAACTCTGACCATAAGAACAATTTTATTAGATCAAATTCGAGCAGCTCAATTGGCGAAAAATCAAGTGGACAAGATAAGGGCGAATGCAGCAGCCAAAGGGAAGATAGAATTTGAAGTTTGAGATGACGTATTTTGGTTCGGTCATAGATTGTATGTGCTCAATAATGGGGAGTTGAGGAGGTAGATCTTAGATGAATCGCATAACTCAACATACATCATGCACCTGGGAAGTACGAAGTTGTATAGAGATTTAAAGAAAAGATACTGGTGGAGTAGGATGAAGAAGGATATAGCGAATTTCGTGATAAGATGTTTAGTATGATAACAAATTAAGATTGAACACCAGAAGCTGATAGGATTACTACAACCGTTACATGTACCCGAGTGAAAGTGGGAACATATTACCATAGATTTCATAACCGACCTCTCTCGAACGCCTAAGGGGAATGATGCTATTTAGGTAATTATGGATAAGTTGACGAAGTCAACTCACTACCTACCAATAAAAAAGACATTTTCTATGGATCAGTTTGCACGACTTTATATTGATGAGATCATTAAGCTACACGGAGCATGTAATATCCCGAAAATAATAATAATAATAATAATAATAATAATAATATAATAAAATTAAAATAAATTAAAATTAATGATATTGTATACATATATATATATATAAAATCTTTGACCAAAAATTTGTAAGGAAAGAAACTAATGATTAATTTTGCAATGGCGTTGAAAGGGAAATAAAGGGGCATTGAAAGGGATTTTTAAAGGAAAATTTTGATTCGTAACCAAAAATAGGGTTAGGCTAGAGCGTGTAGTGTGTGTATTTATACCAGAGGGTTTTGGGATTTTTCTGTGTAAAGGAAGAGAGAAAAAAAGCAAAGATAAATAGAGAAGTGAGTACCGACAAGCTCGGCCTCGACGCCTCTAACCTCCACCGCCGCCGACCCCCACTGACTCCACCCCTGACGCCGCTGACGATCGCCGGCGCCACTCACCGCCGCCGCTGTCCACCTTTTCTCTCTCTATGGTTTGCGTCTCTCTCTCTCTCTCTCCCCCCTCCCTCTTTGCATATCGAAAGCCCTCTTGCCACCACCGGAGGCCACCGACGACCTCCGTCGGCGCCGTCGGGACCTCCGACGGACCCCAAAACCCCTGGTTTTGGAGTCCGATCGCGATCTGGGTTTTTGGTTCTGTTTAGTCCGCATGTGTGGGTTTGTGGGGTTTGGTTGGCCTCCCTTAGGCCTTGTTTGGTTGGATTATTATTGGGTTTATTGGTTAATTGCTGTTTGGATTATGTTTTATTTGGTTATTATCTTTATAAATTAATTTATAATTAAGTTGTTATTTTGTAGTAATAATAATAATAATATTGAGTTTAATTACTTGTTATAAAAAATAAAAAATAAAATAAATAAATAAATAAATAAATAAAATAGCTTATACTAAAAGTTTTAAAAGTTAAAAAGTTTTTTTTATGAAAACTAGATTTTAATGATAACAATTTTTAAAAGAATAATAATGGTTAAAGATTCATTGAAAATGGAGCTAATTTAATTAGTTGTCTTTAATGTAACAAAATAATATTAATTTTTTTTAAAATAAAAAAAGGGTAATCAAGATATTATTTTATCACTATAATTAATAAAATAGTAATTTAAATGTGTTTTTAAAAATAAAGTATAATGATTAAATTTCATAAAATTTTGTTAACAAGATTTTTGAAAAGAAATTATTTATGAAAAACAAACGAAATTTTGCCAAATTAAAATTTAAGATAAATTAAATAAAAGGTATTACAAAAATATAACTTTATGAATTTTTAGAGTTTAATAAAATGATCTAAGTTAAGAAGAAAATAAATATATAAATATATTTTTTGGATTTCAGTTAAAAATTTAAACAAGTTAAATTGTACGATTTTCTTTAAATTAAAATTAAATCTAAGAAAAATATTTTCAAAACAAATAAATTTAAGGAAATAAGTTTTGTAACAATAATTTAAATTAGAATCTTATAATTACAAATATACTATATTAAATAATTTTTAAGAAATAATAATAATGTCTTAATGCCAAAATTAAAAAGTAAAAATTAAATGACTAAAATAAGGGTGGGGTCACGACCAAGTGGCTTAAGGAATGATCATGTCCACTGTATTAAATGTGGGGTCGCTCCTTACCAAATTCTGGCAAATCGTTTAATATATATTATTCTAACATTGTGTCATAATTGATAATTCAGATATCATTGAATTTACACTAACATTGCTAATGGATGTTAACAATTTTAGGTGACACTTGAAAGCATGAAGAATTCAGTATTTGGGGAACAAGAAGTTCAAGTTTTTTTTCATTTCTTGTAATTGCCATTTGTTTTTTTTCTGTTTTTAGAATAAATTCTTAGTTGGAACATTGTTTTCATAGTTAATGCTCTGTGAATTTATGTTGGAAATTTTTAGTTGAAAATGTTTTAATAAATCTATTTTTGCACTCGGTTATATTTAAATAAGTCTTATTTCTTTTTAATAGTCATAAGTGAGAATAAAGAAAGAATGTTAAGAAAAGATAAAAAGGCCTTTAGTGGGTTTTGACTCACTGGTCGGTCACGGACGTCACGTTTTGAAATGGGTCGTGATAGAGTACCAGTTTCTATAGTATCAGATAGAGACCCACGTTTTATGTTTAGATTTTGGGCAAGCTTACAAGAAGCATTGGGGACTACTCTAAAGTTTAGCACGGCTTTCCATCCGCAGACTAATGGTCAATCGGAGAGGACAATTCATACCTTAGAAGATATGCTTAAAGCATGCATTCTAGACTTTGTTGGAAGCTAGGAGGAACATTTGTCATTGATTGAGTTCGCATATAACAATAGTTTTTAGTCCACTAAAGGGATGGCCCCTTACGAAGTGTTGTACGACAGGAAATATCGAAACCCAATTTGTTGGGGAGAAGTCAGAGAGAGGAAGTTGCTTGGACCTGAGATAGTTCAAATTACTATTGACAAGATTAAGTTGATCTGAGAGAGATTGAAGCAATCGCAAGACAGGCAGAAGAGTTATGTAGATAATCGGAGACGCGACCTGGAGTTTGTAGTGGGGAACCGTGTGTTCTTGAAGATATCACCTTGGAAGGGAGTAATGCGATTTGAAAAGAAAGGGAAACTCAGTCCTCGATACATTGGACCATACGAAATCATTTAGAGCGTTGGGAGCAAAACATCTCAATTAGCCCTGCCACTAGATTTAGCAAGATTGCATGATGTATTCCACATTCCGATGTTGAGAAAATTCATGCCAGACCCTTCACACGTGTTAACAACACAGCCTATCGACCTGAAGCCCAACCTCACATATGAAGAGAAACCAACAGGGATACTAGAAAAGAAAGAACAAGTTCTGCGAAGCAAAGTCATTCCATTAGTAAAAGTGTTATGGCATAGTCACTCGGTGGAAGAAGTCACGTGGGAGCGAGAAGAGGATATGTGGAAGAAGTACCCACATCTCATCGAGCAAGGTAGGTAAATTTTGAGGATGATATTTCTTAAAGGACAATAGATTGTAATAACCCGAACTCAAGAATATGAATAGAAAAGAAAGAACATCTCAAAAGAAACGAAATCTCGAACCTAAGTTCGATAAGAAGAACCTGCCTGATCGTTTAACATTTTCGAGCCCGAGACCCGGGATAGAGAGGGAACCACACAAGCATATATAAAAACCCTAATATTGAGAATAAGAATTCAAAGTTATAAGTTCAAGTCATTTAAGACAAGAGTTAAGCTTAAAAAGTAAAGAAATGAACCTATGTGAAAATACTTGAATTTTTTCCTATAATTAAATAAAGAAAAACTAATTGATATATATATATATATATACTCAAGTGGCTAGACGTAGGAGTTTGTGCTAAACTTGGTTGCCAAGTTTTCTTAACCTAGGTTAGTGAAATGTAACCCAAGTTAATTAAACCTAACCTAGAGTTAACTAAGCTTCTCAAGAAAGTTTCATTCACTCTCTTTGCCTACAAAAAGGGACCCAAACCACCTATTCTTCCTCTAAAATTTTGTGCGTTAGTGAGGGTGAGGGAGAGAAAGAAAAAAAAAAGAAGAATGAAGAAGGAGGAGGATCCTTGAAGCATGAAAGCTAAGTCAAAGGTTTTTCATCACCAAGAAACAACTTCTAACAAGGTAAACAAGACTCTAACACATCTGGTTTTATACATGTCAATTACCTCATTCATTATTTTCGAACACAAATCTAAGATCAAGAACCAAAAACCCAAAAATAAAGGCGTCATGGTTGGATTTTTGGCATTATTGGGTTTGAATGTTGAGTTTGTGAGTTGGTATGAGTTTTACCATGGATTCCATGACTTCTATAAGCTCTGAAACATTGATATATTGAAGTTCAACACATGTATACAAAGAAGGTGGGTCAAAAACTTGCACACATGACACTAAGAGGCTAGAACCAAGATAGGCCTGAGTTTTGAGCTTTTTCACCTTTTTGCCCTGATCTTTGGAACATCATAACTAAACGTAAATAAATGATCTTAGCGTGTTGTTTATGTCCAGACCTAAGTTGTTGTGTTATTTTTCATCTATAATTGGTTTGAACTCATTTGAGCGACTAGAACTCGAGATATTGTAATTCTACCAAAGTGTGTCAGTTTCAAATCAGCCAACAATGTAGACTTAAAAACCCTAGTTTAAAATGAGATCTGAGTTTTATACAAAACATAAAGGTTGTAGATAACATGTATACATAGCTACCCACGAAAAATAATTCCAATCTATTGAGTTTTGATGGGTCTAAACCCCTCTAGAAGTCACTATTGTGGTTCAGCCATTAAAAGAAGTTTCTGTCACATGTTTTTGTATAAGACCCTAAAGGTTTTTGAGATTTTAGAAGTAATATATGCCCTTGGGATGGCGAATCCCTATTAACTCATGTTTTCCCCTTATTGACATTAAGTTTTGTAGTTGCTTAGAAATTGTTGTTTGGTCTCTTAATATCATTATCTCTTGTCTTTCTCTTTAGCTGCCGGTCTGCGGCAGGATCACATCTCTCTGTACAAGTTTAGTGCCTTATGAAAGTGGGGTGTTACACAAACGCATGTGAGATAAGGGAACAACAACAAATGAACAATACTTAAAGAAATATTCTCGAAACCAATTTGCTACAATCAGATCTTGATAAAAGAGATGTTAAGCGATGGGTAGGCAAAGTAAATATTTGTCCTGAAGTTATGTCGCCCTAACGTACTTCAATTCAAGCATTCAAGTCTACTTCCCCAATAAGGTTTTCAAGAGTGTACAAAGAATTCACAAATATTATTGTAACTGAATGTGGTATCAAGATTGTGAGAAGATGAACGACGTCATAAAATATTATCAATGTCGAATGTCCGGAGCTGATGATTAACAAAGAAATGATTTCAAGTTCTACAAAAGAAAAGTTAGTTTAAGGATGATGAGTTGAATCAAAGTAGAATCAATGCGAATATTGGTCATCATCCATGCATAACTCAATAATGAAAATTTGAAGATAAGAATATGTTATAAGACTCGAATTCCTGATAGAGCCATAAACAAGACTTGGGCATAAAATGATTATTCACGAAAGACATTTGACGGTATTAAGAGAAGTCAAGTACAAATTGATAGTTATTGTCTTACCGAAGGAATATGATTCTAGAAGAAAAGATACACAAAGAACTTCAACTGAATACATTCAAAGGTTAACACCAAATGTTTGGGGCAAATGAGAAAGGAGTTCATAAGGATGAAGTTATGGAGTTCTAATGGTGGTTCCTGATGCAATACTCGAAACTACTTTTAGTGCGTACTCCTGTCTACCCCCTTAAAAGAAAATAACTTGCTGCATGGATCACTGGTCTTTGATCTTGATGTCTTTATTCATCCCTTTTGCATGTAGATTTCCCTCTACCTCTAAACCTGATAGCATCCTAACGCGACTAGCTATATAGCTTAGACATAGCATATCTTAGTTCTCATTAGTTATAAATGATAATATTAATTAACACAACGCTTTCTACAGACTCTTTACGCAACAAAATGCTTGATTTTTTCATAACTTAAGGCCTAAAGGTTCACTAAATCTAGACTCTGATACCAAACTGTAACGTCCCAATTTTCGGGGCACGTTAAGACATATATATAAGTATAATAAGGGTTATGCTAGTGCTTTATTCGTAATTAACAGTAAACTACTACATTCATAAAGATAAAGTTCTGCTAATGATAACTACAAAATTAAATAATTACAGTCATCCAACACAAAGGTATTTATTAAAAATGCAAAAATTAAACTAATACACGGAGGAGAAACAACTCAAAATCAGGTACAACTTGAATCAGTTCTCTGTAAGTCGTCTAAAATCTTGTGGTTTCTGATATTTGCCCAGGTCAGCGAAGTTTTTTTGATCTTAAAATTCTACGTCTTCACCTGCGGCATTAACACCATGAGCCAGAGCCTAGAAGAAAAACTCAAAACCCTACTAATTCAACTCAAGGGACAAATTCACCAAACACATTCCATAAAATACTAATGCATTTATATAACTATAGAAAGATGATTTAAAAGTGAATTAAACCAAATTACACAAGCATGGTAAGCAGGTGAAGGATAAAGTATGTCAACAATCATAAGATGTAATTTTAAAGAATGCTATGTATATGCCCATCCCGATAATACACCACAAACCAACCAACAGAACTCCACGCTGGGAATTCATGGGTAGACTTCATTGGACAAATTGAACACTAAAGCCGTCAATAGAGCCTCGTTGTGAATAATAACCTCTTCGCCTGGTTACGTACCGCAGTTGCTTTATTTAATCACAACGGCGTGGGGTTAGGAACCAACTATGGGTTTTATCCAGACGCTCTCACCTTAATATTCATAATGCTTTCGATAGTGTCAACCCAAAGTCTAAGACTAAATATCACAAGAAAACGGGGGATGAATTACCCAAAAAAAAGAAAACATAGGTTGTACTCAACACAAGAATTCAAATGGCACAATTACGTTCTCAAACGTTAGGTTCCCATACGCCAGTGTTCCCGATCACAACGGCATGCAGCGGCCATTCGGTTCAAGACGTGACACGACTCAAGACGTAACATAGTTCAAGATGTACATGGTCCATCATTAACACCCATGCAATAAGGATTTACTGACCAAGATAAAAGGACACCCACATCAACCATCATTAAGGTACAACCCAAAATGTACAAGAAGTAACCCACAAGATGCCTCTAGTACCACAATCACAATGCTCATGGTACAACTATAACAATGAGTCATGGTACAACCGTTCATAGCATGAAGTATAATTAAGCATAACATGAAGTACAATTAAGCATAACATGATATCCACCATGTGTTAAGAGTTAATTCCTATTATAGTAAGCATACTTTCATGTCATATCGTGGTTCACATAAACTATAGCACAATAAATCATACTAATCATGTATTTAACTCTATTTTAACACAAACATGAAGGATATGCTCACAATTCACTTAACACTTCACTTCTAAAATTTCAATCATTAATTTATAATTTGTTGCAACAATTTGGGGCATCTAGACTTTGAATTATGTTCTAGTTTTTTGTCATAATATAGATTAAAATATCCTTAACAAGTCTTATGAAAAACACTTAAGCTAAAACCTATGAATTTTAGGCGATATAGCCCTTCACAAAACAAAGTGCTACAGCATCTCTTAGCAAATCGCTGTGAACAAAGCTCACAGAAGGCAATACGTTTGGGGATTCTAGACAGCTTCATTTAGGCTAATGTTTTGATAGGTTCTAGTTTAAGATTCCTTATAAAACTCTTATGAAGGGTGCTCATTAAGGTTTTTAAGAAAATATTTGAGATATTACCCACTTAAGAAAGTGTGTCTGGTCAGCATATTCTAAACTCAAAAATAGTGATCTTCAGCAGCAAGGATAGAGAGTATAAAAAATAATTTGAGGGATCAAACAGAGACTAAAAGACTGGATTTTTGGATAACATTTAGATTAGAATATCTCTAACATTTCTTATGAAGAATACTTTTTGTATAGGTCATTAGAAATATGGGTTTTGGGCCATACAAAAATATTAGACAACAAGATTTTTAAATCACTGAACAAAGATAGAAGTTTGCGGAGGGGTTTTGACAGACCAAACTCAACAAGAAGGGCACATTTTTTGTGGATAGATAGATAAATATGTTAGCTACAACTTTTGTGAAGAGAACAAAGCTTAGTTCTCACTTTAAAATAAGGTTTTTACCTCTGCAATAGAGGCTGGTCTGGAAATGACATGCTTTGGGAGAAAATTTGTATTTCAAGTTTTATAGGCTTAAAACAGTTCAAACTAATTTTATATAAAAGATAACACGAATGGACATAAAATACAACCTTAGATGATTTTTTTTTATATTTATTTATGATTTTTTAAATACAAGTCCAGCAAGCTAAAATTTTTAAAACTCAGAGCTAACCAACTACTTCCTCTTCTATCATGTTGCATGTCATGTATGAGCCTATTTTCTTTGCAGGCATGATATATAAACTTAAAAATCATTACTCTAGTACCTAAATATGTAAGTATTACCATGGAACTCAATAAAAATTACATGCATAAGCAATAACACACAAGAAAACACCAAACAACCCCAAAATGTGGCTTTTACGCATTTATTGTTTGGTTTTGATTCTTGATCTTGGTTTTAAATCTGAGAATAGTGAGAGG
This sequence comes from Heliamphora pulchella, assembly GCA_032270985.1. Taxonomy (NCBI): domain Eukaryota; kingdom Viridiplantae; phylum Streptophyta; class Magnoliopsida; order Ericales; family Sarraceniaceae; genus Heliamphora; species Heliamphora pulchella. The sequence goes on from JAULJZ010048925.1 coordinate 13,532, forward strand.
GAGGGTTGAGATGAGTGAGAGGAGAAGGTTATTAGAGTTTTCTTACCTTAGGGAGTGACTTCTTGATAGATTAATGCAAGGACTTGGCTATAGTGTACCCAAACTTTCTTCGTTCTTTTTCTCTCTTCTCTCTCTCTCTCTCACTACTTGGCCAAAAATCAATAAGGGAATACAAGGGGAAAGGGTGGTCCATTTATAAAAAAAAGAAATGATGAGGTTTCTCTAATAAGCTTCTTAAACCCAAGGTTGGTTAAGTTAACTACATGAGGTTAGGTGTGGAGATTTTAGTCATGTATCTATCCAACTTGGGGCCCAAGTTTGTGTTGGAGACAATACTGTTAAGATAATTGTTTTTGTAAAATGATTTTTGGTAAAATACCTCTTGTAGATCTAATCTTCAACTACGACTTGATTCCGAGTTGAAACTCCAATAAGATCTTCTACTGTATTCCCTTACGCAATCCTCGAACGTAGTGTGGGTTACGATCCTCCGAGAACTCGTACCGGCAGAAACTCAATATATTTTTTAAGTCTTGAAAGACAAAAATAATATATCAATAATAATATATGAGATATGATCTATCTGATATATGATGTAT
>JAULJZ010048957.1:0-36391 GCA_032270985.1 Heliamphora pulchella
GGATGCAGCCATTGATTCAACTCGTTGGAGATTATCAGGCTCTGATACCATAAAGAGAAATAGAAGAAGAAAGAGAAATCAGTTTTCTGTTTTCTTATTCAATGCTTTTCTCAGAATCTTACTTTGCGTACAAGCTATTGTTATTTATACTCTAGTAACCGACTTAACCAACTACAGCTGGAAACTACGGCTGGACCTATACATGCAACCTCTACATACAAAGCTATGTATACACAGCACTTCACTCGGCTTGTGCTGCTGAAGTGGATAATACATTTTCACGAACCACAGAGGTGGGTTTATATTTAGCCTTTTAAAGGCCATTTCCAAATCCTAATAGGTGTTTTTTTTCCCTCTTCTTTTCCCCCCTTTAGCTTTTTTTCCTCTTCATTTTTTACTCATTAGATTTGGACCACTCCACACGAGGCAAACCTACCTAACAGATTCCCCCTCTTCAGCATGTGGGGAAATCTACTATCTTCGTTGCATCTCTACAAATCCCACGCGCTTCTCTTCGGATAAAATCTGCCATTGTATTTGTACCATTTATGCGTGAATGAATTTTTCAAGTTGGAAGATTCTTTCTAGCATGTTTTCACAACTCTTTCTTGAGATTTGTACTGACTTTGGGTTTATGCTATGCAATATTTGCAACCGGAAACAAATTAAACTTCTATCCATCTTGTGGTGGATGTGGACGATGTCTAAGACGGGTTTATAAGATAATACAAAAATCTCCAACTTTGAGGCACCTTTTGGGTTTAGAGCTCAAAGTTACAAACTCATGATGCCAGCTCTTGTGTCTGGACAAAAGGAGATAATACTTCAAGTAGGGACTGTGTCGCATGTTTAACATGGTATCAGAATCACGGTAGGCTTGCATCGAGGTGGAGATGCTAGCATTCCATGTTGAATACTGACAGTTTAATATGAATTTATAATACCATGCAATACTTCCAATCTGCGTTTAGAGTCAATAGGGACAAACTCATGAAGCTAGATGTTGAATTGGAACAAAATAGATAATACTTTTATGTGGAAACTGGACTGCATATCTTACAACTTTAAGCATAAGCCCATAGAACCTGACCAAATTGGGTGTAGTAGTGGAACCCTTCTACATTCATAACCTTTAAACTTCAAAAATTCAAAGCTTCAACAAGGAAAGGGGAAAACAAATACTTATTTGCACAACCTTTAGAATGTACAATGTTATAGATGGAGGAGACTCAGTACTATTGTTATCCCAGAAGAATATTTTTCATCTTGTGCAACTTAGCCACGGTCCCTCTCATAGTTTGATGATCTTCCAGCTAAATCAGCTGCACAACTCAACCCGGCCCTTATCAAAGAAGCTAGGAACTCTTCGATTTTAATTTCCCAGTTACTCGTGGCATTACTCTGGCTGCTGCCGTTGCTGCCTCTGCTGCCGTTGCTCCCACCACTAAATGAGCTAGAAGTGCTAGTAGTGTTGCCATCTGAAGAGTCATTAGTCTTGAAAGCCTACCATCTACAATCTTCAAAATTTGATTCTATTGCAGCACTTCTGATACAAACTTGTTGAGGTTTAGGCCATCCTTGAACATCTGCTGTAATGATCTCCAGCAACAGGATACCAAAACTGTACACATCCCCTCTGGTTGAGGCATTGCTGCCCAAACTATATTCTGAAACAACAAAACAAATTTGATTTATAAGCCATTGAAAGTGGCGTTGTCGACGAGCAGAGTTGGGCCAAATAGTAAGTTGAGCTTTGCTTGATAAATCAGCAAAGCTTAAACGTGATCAAGTTTGCTTGTTTACTATTTGAGTTAATCTCAAACAGGCTATAATTGAGTTGATCATGAAGTAAGCTCAAACAGCTTGGTTTGTTAGTTTATAAGTTTATTAAACTAAGTTTGTGTCAATCTCAAAAAGTAACGAGTTTCAAAATGAGGTCAAGCTTTTTTTTTTTTTTTGTTAATCTCTGCCAATTTTAAACCAGCTTTTATCTACTAGATAACACCAGGCCAAATAATCCCCAAGGAAGACATCGACACAAAAATAATGGGGGAGGGACAACAATAAGATGGAAGCAACAAAAGGGATAGAGCAAGAATTAGGCAACCCATCGGCCACTCGAGTATCCCTTAAGCACATATGAGCATTAAGCATCTCTTTCGAGACCATGACCTTTTATCATGACTTCTGCTCGAGATTATGGTAATTCATTCAGTTACATTACAATTTTCCTCAACTTTATGTATCTACTATCATCTGTTGTTTTTTTTATATGTCATTAAGGACAATGCACTTAAGTTGGAGGGTAGGATCCCCGTTATTAAAAAAAATTGATGAGCACCTTAAAAATTGTGTATTTAATCATGTTTCTTTGTTAGTGAAAGTTTATGATTTGTGGACGGTTCAAATATTAAATAGATTGAAGTTATTATTTGAAATTCGTTGGCTAAATTAAACTTATGCATTACATTGTTGACAGGATAATTTTGGTCAATTCTGTTTAACTTGTCTTAATTAGCATTTCATCACCTGTTTGTATACTCTTGCATGTGCACAGTCTCACACTGAGTAAAGTTTAATCCCAATCTTTGCACACGTATTCTTAAAGTCCTATCGTACTTTGGATGCTTTGTGATTGAGTGATTCTTCTCCTTTAATTTTTTTTTTTAAAAATATTATGTCTTTTCAAGCTACTCATTGAATAACCGAGCCTACGGCCTAATTTAAGGGGGAGTGTTCACGTCAAAAGGTAAGCAAGTTTCGAAAAATTTGTCCAAATTAAGCTACTCACTGAGTAACCAGGCTTTCGGACTAATTCAAACGGGAGTGTTCGCGCCAAAAGGTGAACGGTTTTTGGAGGGTTAGTCTAAACCAGACTACTTACTTAGTAACCGGGCCTCCAGCCTAATTCAAGCGGGAGTGTTGGTGTTAAACAGTGGAAGGTTTAGGGAATGATTAATAAAAAAAGGTTTAGGGAATGACTAATAAAAAAAAAAGAAGGAAGTCTTTACCTTTAATGAAAGAATTGACTCAATCACCTCCCACGTATTCCAATGCATGGCAAGTTCTCGACATGGTTGTGTTAGGATTGAGTTAAAACCTATGAAGCATGGACACATCAGAATAGGTGTCGTAGCTATGTCGAATACGCCGGGACACGTGTTGGTCACACCATGTGGTGTGTCATATTTTTTTTAAAAAGAAAATTTCAACCGGATACGTCGAGGACACGCAGGGGACACACATGTCCAATTTTGGACACACCTGGACACGCCAAATCTAATGATAAAATAAAAAATCTTAAGAGCCTCAATGCATAGTTTGAAAAAATACTCGGTCTCTCATCTTCACTATCCACCACGACCTTCACCAGCATGCTCGACAACTACCGATGACCTCAAACTTACAAGCGGTAATCACCAACGACCTTCAATCGCTCTCTAAATAAGCACTCTCTTTTTCTTCCTTCTATTTTTTGTTCTACTTATCTGTGTCTTCTTCTCTCTCTTCTTCTTCTCCCCTCTTTTTTTATTTTCTGTTTTTTGCTTCTTTCGAGTCTTTGAATGATTTGACGACGAAGGTATGTTTAATTATTTTCTAGTTTTTTTTCTTTACCGTTCTAGTTTTTTCTTTATCATTTGGTTATTTTTTGTTTTTTCCTTTACCTTTTTAATTTTTTCTATTTTTTTACCTTTTTCTTCATCTTTTTTTCTAGTTGTTTTTTTTACTTTTTTTTGAGGTTGCTTGTGAATATTCTATTTATAAACATGGTGTAATATATATAAATAAAAATATATTTTCTGCCATATTCCCGTTAGGTCTGTGTCCTGATGTTTTTGAAATTGCCGTGTCCCGTGTCCATGTCTGCGTCCATATTCGTATCCGTGTTTGTATCTGTGCTTCATTGGTTAAAATAATACTGGTATGTGGCACTTCACTTTTAACATATCGACTTGTGTTGATTTTCTGGTTGAGTATAAGTTAGATGCAATTGGTTAATATTACTCTAGATTTTACTAATTAAGTTGTTTAACTCTGTTAATGAATGAAAACCTTATTGTTTAGGTGTTTTGTATTTGAACTGTCGGCATTGAATGACTTGATACTTAAACTCAAGGATTTGACATAATATTCGATTACTTGAAAATTCATGTGGTTAATGCTTGAGGGTATTATCTTTGGAAACCCTTGTGAGACTATAATTCGTTCACTAAGGGTGTTCTAGGGGTTTAAAGTCTTATTGCACATACTAAGTGCAATCATGTATCCTACGAAAGTTGATTTTAATTAGAGTAGTTTAATTGTATTTAATTATTTTTTATTTTTGTTTTTCTCAAAAGCTAGCAAAGTGTAAGCTGGGGGTGTGATAGGTGCTTAAATGTGCCATTTAAACCCTTAATTTATACTAGCAAAACTCTTAATTTTGCGTTAATAATATGGTTTTTATAGTATTTACAGAGTTAGCATTGGAGAAAGCAAAAAGGAGAAAAATGCAATAAAATAAAAAAAATAGCGAAAAATAGTCACTAGCTATTTCTGTCCGAATGGGCATTTGAACTGTTTTAAACAGAGGGATTCGCATCCAAACGGGCATCCTGATGGCGGTCTAGAAATTAGGGCTGCCCGAATTTTAAAGCTAAGTCAAAAGCGGATGCTTATAAAAGGACTCAAAGTAAGAAATAAGGTGAAGGTCTCTAACTAGTGAAAAGAAGGGGAAGAAGGGTAGCGGCTCCCTCAAAAGGCCTTCCAATTGCATGTTTGGCCAAAAATATCGCGTCATCACCTATACCCATGAGCAGCTAAACTTCGTTTTTAGGATTTTAGATGAAACCCTAGTCAAGTGATGTTTGAACTCTATATTTGATTACAGATTATATTCTTTTTTACTCTATGTGTATAACTCTTGACAAGTTTTGCATTTTCTTTACAATAAATATTCTTAGTTTTGATATTCGTTTTCTGTGATTGCGAGTATCAAGTTATATAATATTTTATTTGTGAATGTGATATAAACATGAGATAGGTTATGATTTGTGAGGACAAGTTGTGCCAAACTTGTTGAGGACAACTCGTGTTAGCAAAAATAATCTATGTCAGGTTTAGGTCTCGTTAATCTTCTTGAGAAGTTCGTCAAGGCTTGTAGCCATAATGGATATTGTGCGAGTAAATAGTTTAGGTTCATAATTGGTATAAGTTCATCTTTGTGAAGTTAAGATGGATTCGAATCCCTACCACCTTTCACTTTTACAGATCTTTTAGATTAGTTTTTGTTAATTTATATTATTCAAATCAATCCTATCTCATAAACTTAATTAATTTCTATTTCAAATTAATTTTAGGAACTCGTCTGAGAATACTGCAACTTAGCCTATTTGTCTCCGTTGAAACAATTCCTAGTTTTAAACACTATTCTACGGAGCAGTAGTTTTTACTTAGTTTTAATTAATTATTTTTGGTGCAATAACAACACCAGTAAGCTTGCAGAGATGGATATGCCAGCATTCCACATTGAACGATCATTCATTTGTCGGAAGTACCACATGGCATCGCATACATAATACTTTGGGAGCACTGAATAATTTGCCTCCAGCCTAGGTTTAGACTCCATAGGGACAAAGTTATGAAGCTAGATTTTGGAATTCAAACAAAATAAACAATATCTTCTATGAAAAAACTGGACTGCATATCTTACAACTTTAAACATAGGCCCATAGAACATGACCAAATTGGGTTTAGTAGTGGAACCCTTCTACATTCATAAACTTTCAAGCTTAAAAAATTCATAGCTTTAAGAAACAAAAATGGAAAACCAATACTTATTTCCACCTCTAGAATGGACAATGTTATATATGGAGGAGACTCGGTTCTTTTGCTATCCCAGAAGAATATTTTCAATCTCGTGCAACTTAACCACGGTCTTTCTCATACTTGGACGGTCTCCCGCTGAATCAGCTGCACAACTCAACCCGACCCTTATCAACGAAGTTAGGCACTGCTTGATTTTAATTTCCCAGTTACTCGCGGCATTACTCTGGCTACTGTTGTTGCTGCCTCTGCTACCGTTGCTCCCACCATTAAATGAGCTAGAAGTGCTAGTAGTGTTGCCATCTGAAGAGTCATTAGTCTTGAAAAGCCTAGCATCTACAATCTTCAAAATTTGATTCCGTTGTAGCACTTCTGATATAAATTTGTTGAGGTTTAGGCCATCCTTGAACATCTCACCAGTGGGTTTCTTTGCTGTAATGATCTCCAGCAACAGGATACCAAAACTGTACACATCCCCTCTGGTTGAGACATTGCTGCCCAAACCATATTCTGAAACAAATCAAATTCGATTATAAGCCATTGAAAGTAGTGCTGTCGACACGCGGAGTTGAGCCAAATAGTAAATTGAGCATTGCTTGTTAAATCAGCAAGCTTAAATGTGCTCGAGTTTGCTTGCTATTCGAGTTGATCTCAAACAAGTTATAATTGAGTTTAACACGAGCCAAGCTCAAGCAGCTTGGTTTGTTAGTGTAAAAGTTTATTAAACTAAGTTTGTGCCAATCTCAAAATGTAACAAGTTTCAAAATGTGCAAGCTTAAATGTGCTCAAGTTTGCTTGCTATTCGAGTTGATCTCAAAAAGCTATAATTGAGTTGATCACGAGCCAAGCTTGAGCAGCTTGGTTTGTTAGTGTATAAGTTTATTAAACCAAGTTTGTGCCGATCTCAAAACGTAACAAGTTTCAAAATGTGCTCAAACTTTTTTTTTTGGTTAATCTATTCCAATCTTAAACCAGCTTTTATCTACTAGATAGAACCAGGCCAAATAACCCACAAGGAAGACATCGGCAAAAAAATAATGGGGGAGGGACAGCAATGAGAAGGATGCAACAAAAAGGATAGAACAAAAATTAGGCAACCCACTCAAGCATTCCCTAGGCACGTGTAGCATTAAGCATCTCTTCTTAGACCGGGACCTTTTATCATGATTTCTACTCAAGATTTTGGTAATCCATTCAGTTACATTATAAGCCGAGTACGAGTCAACCTCACCCAATGAGTTTGGTTTGTTTTACTGCCGTAAATGCAAGTATTTCTTGTTTCATGCAAAGCAAGGGAAAGGGAGAAAAAAAAAAAACTAAACTGAGCTACTTGAAATTCTTTTTGCTACTAGTTGATGTTAGTACCTGGTGCAATGTAACCAATCGAGCCCTTTAGTCCCACTGTGCTGGATTTGTTCTCTGGTGAAATTGGATGAAGAAACCTTGCCAATCCAAAATCTCCCAAATGTGCTCCCATATTGTCATCTAAAAGAATATTTGGAGGTTTCAGATCACAATGGACAACAGGTGGTTCGCAGTCATGGTGCAGGTAATCTATGGCTGAAGCTACATCTATGGCAATAGCCAATCTCTGGGTTAAATTCAGATTCCACTCTGATTCAAACTCTCTTGGGTGCAACCAATTATCTAGGTTGCCATTAGACATGAACCCCATAACCAAGGCCTTGAATTCATTACCCCTGTGATCGATGCTCGAGCATGAAGTAATAATTCTCACTAGGTTTCTATGCCGAACATTCCTCAGAGCTTCGCATTCTGCATTGAAGCTCCTCAAAGCTTTGCTCTGATGCAAGTCAAGAACCTTCACGGCTAAGGTGGTGTAGACTCCACTTTCACTGGTGCCAAACACTCCTTTGTAGACAGACCCAAAGCTTCCCTTTCCTATCAGATTTTCAGCTGAAAAGCCATTTGTAGCCAGGTGGACATCAGAGTAAGATAGCTTTGGTGGCAACCCCTTGACAGAAGGAGAAGAGATGTCTTCCCTATGCCTTTTCCTATTCATTTTCTGGGAAAGGAATGCCCATATCAAACAGACTACTGCACACAAGACTATTATGGAACTGACCACCACCAGAATGATGGTCTTGGGTGCCAAACGCGCGCCCATTTTCTTTCCTGCGATACACGTAGGAACTCCCAGCCTTCCAGCAACCTCTTGGTCACCCACACAGAGCTTGTAATTCCCTTGAAATGAATCCCACCCAAGGTTCCTAAATACACCATAGATCGGAACCGGCCCTTCCAAGTCATTGAAGGACAAGTTTAATTCCTGCAAATTCCGAAGTTCCCCTAATTCATCAGGTATTGGACCCGAGAAGCTGTTATACGAGAGGTCCATGCTTTCTAGTGCTACTAGCTTTCCCACCGAATTTGGAATCAAGCCAGTGAAATTGTTTCTTGCAAGGCTGAGATTACGCATGCTTATGCAGCTTTGGATTGTTCCCGGTAAATTTCCTGATAACTGGTTCTCTGAAACATCCATGAATTCTAGTTGTGTCAGGCTGCCGAGTTCACTAGGAAGAGAACCAGTCAGAGAATTATGTGCTAATCTCAAAGTGTTTAAACTGTAAAACCCAAAAAATTCCAGCGGAATACCCCCAACAAGACTGTTATAAGCAAGACCGAGTGTGGTTAAATGCTGGCAAGCACCTATACTAGGGGGAATTTTTCCAGAGAACTGGTTTCCTCCCATTGTGAGCATATAAAGTTTGGTGAGATTTCCAAACACGTCTGGAATTTCTCCAGAGAACTGGTTTACGTGTAGAGTCATTTTCTGTAGGTTGTGAAGTAGCCCGATGGAGCGTGAAATCTGACCGGTGAAAAGGTTTTGATGTAGGGAGATGGATATGAGATTTTGGAGCTTTCCAATTTCTCCTTGGAAACTACCAGTAAAATGATTCGTGTCGATGCAGAAATTTTCTAGTTCGGTGGACAGGTTTGCAAGTGAAGTGGGAAGTTCACCGGCTAGTTGGTTGGAATCAAGTATTAGTGACTGCAACTGGGTACAGTTTGTGAGGGACTCAAAGAGCTGCAAGTTGAGCTCTGTAGTTGAAGAGAGGTTGTTTACACCCAGATTCAAAAGAACCAAACTATTCATGTTCCTGAGTGAAGGAATTGACCCTTGAAATTGATTTGTAGAGAGGTCAAGGAATTGAATTTTCGAAGCATTCGACAACGAATCAGGTATTGATCCTTGAAACCTGTTCTGACCCAGATAGAGTTGCTCAATATTGGGGAGTGCAGAGCCCAAATCAGTTGGCAGCATTCCAGAAAAGTTATTTTTCACAATGGACAAGTTGACTAATGAGGAGATGTTGAAAACCGAAAGTGGGACCTTGCCATTGAATTGGTTCTCTGAGAGCTGAATGGTAAGAAGATTGCGAAGAGCACTGAGCTCGTTTGGAATTGTGCCGTAGAACTGGTTTCTTGCCAGGGCAAGGATAGCAAGAGCAGAGAGATTTCCAAACGTGGGAGGGATAACACCAGTAAGATTATTCCCGGAGACATCAAGAATTTCAAGTCTAGTTAAGGCACCAAGTCCCGGTGGAAGGTTCCCGGTGTGACTGTTAAAGCCCAAACTGATCTCTCTGAGATTATGGCACTGGGATAGACTAGCTGGAATTGCACCGGTAATGGAGTTGGAAGTAAGGATAAGATGCTTGAGGAGAGAAAGCCGGCTAAACTCTGGTGGGATTTGGCCATATAATGAGTTTTTCGAAAGGTCTAGGATTCGAAGGGAAGTCAGGTTGGAAAGGTGGGGGGATAAGGTGCCAAAGAGGCCGAGCCCGGGAAGGTGAAGTGACTGGACTCTGCCGGGATCGGTGGCGTTAGAGCAAGAGACACCAAGCCAAGCACAGTGAGACTGGGTGGTGTTCCAGCTAGAGAGAACATTTTTGGAGTCAGAGATTGTGAGTTTGAAAGACAGAAGTGCTTCTCTATCAGTGTTGGCATCAAGAGCTGCCACTTTGGAATAAACAGCAATTTGGAAGATGAGAAGTGGAAGATAGAGATGATCCTTCATAATTTCAGGATTTGAAAATGAGACAACCAGGTTGTGGAAAAACTTTTATATGTATGGAAGGTATGTGTATGTATAGGCTACTTTTGCTAAGTTCCTTTGCTTGATCACCACAAGAATCAAAATTTATTATGGTCTATGCGAAGATTCGCATATTTCTATAGGTTCGATATGACATTTGTCTTACTCAACGATCAATTTAGTAGAAAATTAATCTTCTCTTTATCTCAATCTTTCTACTTTCTCACCACACAAATGTGTCCCTCTAGAACTGGTAACTGTTGTTCTAGAACTCCTAAATGAAGAGTAGGGGATACAGGTGGATTCAAGGAATTAGATTAAAAAATGGAATGTTTCAATTTAAAGAAGATCTCTTTGTTTAAACATAAATATCCCTTTTTATCTTTTTTTTAATGTATTTGAGATGTTAACCAATAAATTACACAAAACAAGCCTTTCTTATCTTTAGCATGATAAACAAATTTTAACACATTAAAATATGGTAATCATGCGTGGATTATGAATATGAGTTAGTTTTGGTTACTAGTTTAAAAGTTTGTTGTTTTGTCCTTTTGCTTTTTTAGCCAAAAACTTGTTTGGATTAAAAGTAGTATGTTTGGTAAAATAACTTTTAAGCTAGGTTTTTTTCTTTTGAAATTAGGTAATTTGGTAAAAACTTTACTTTTTTTCTCTCTTTGTTCAAATTGGATAATATTGTCTTTCTAGCTATATGGTTGAATATAACGATTATATATAGTTAGAATTGGTAATAAATAAGTTATTACCTAGGGTATTATTATGTTTTTGAATGGCGTGAGAATTTGAATAAATAGTTTAGAAATTTGTAGGGGATGTTTCTACTCTAGTAGTTTTTAGCTTCCTGCTACTAATTTTAACTATATGCTATATTCTTTTTTAAATACTTACAACTTCTACTATAAACTATAAGTTATAAGCTACAATTTTACTAAACACTTACAAATTCTGTTACATTATATAATTATTTTTTTTCTATTTCAGCTATAAGTTACAATATTTACCAAATACTTGTAACTTCTGCTACAATTTACAATCTATAAATTATACTAGTTTAAGTAATACCAAACATTCTCGTATTTTTATTTGACTTTTTAACTTCGTTATTTTTAAACCGCTCATAGTTTTATATAGCATTTAAGTTTAGGGAAAAAAAAAAAAAAGAACTGCTTGACAGTTGCTAACATTTGATTTTGATTTTTGATATCTGTATCATGAGGAATCAAAATCCGAATAAGCTACGAAACAAACACTATTGCACCTAAAGGTTTACTTGTCCAAACTTTTCAAAAGAAGGTAAATGAAGTTAATAGAATTAATTATTAGTATCAATGGCGACAAACATCCACATGGGTATGACTTTTCTCCTAAATAATTTGTCTGTTGATTGGTTCTGTGGGGTGACTTCAATTTGTGGTCAATTTAAGGTTTTGGTCAAATCGTATGCAATTTAGGCTTCGTTTGTTTTGATTTAAAATATTTTTTAATAAGTAATATTTTTATATAAAATTTTTTTATTTTTATTTTCAGTGTTTGATTGGTACTTAAAAAATAGTTTTTTAAAAATAAATAAATAATAAAATTTTTAAATCAAAATACGTTATTCTTTAAATACAATTCATTGCCGCAGCCCCCACAACAATGATCTCCCACCATCCACGCCACTACAACCATCATCTCCCACCACTTCCACCCCCCACCCACAACATTGCTGCCACCTTCACCGTTGCCCACCACCATCTTAGTCTTACTATCACCACCGCTATTTTAGCTTCTACAACCACCACTACTGTCACTATCGCAACCACCCTATTGTCACTACCATCACTTTTCGTCTTGGCACAAAAATAATTTATTTTATTTTTTATGTAAATTAATTTTAGTCTTTTGATGTAAAATATTTTACGGTATTTTCATCAAATCAAATAATAAAAAATAAGTAAAATATTTTATCAAAAAATATTTTACATTGGAATAAATGGAGCTTTAAAACAGAAGTTTCAAGAGGTTAGACTAGTGATCAAAGTTTGAAATTTAGGAATTTGTTCTTTCTATAGTCTCATGTTTGGAATCTCTTAAATGTTATCAATTTTTGTGGGGCTAGTTTATACAAGACTTTTAACTCAAATTTAATTAAGCCCCACACTAGGAGGCAGTAGAATTGATCTCTAAAGATTAGTCAAAATATGACTAAGTTGGTCCAAATACCCAAGATAGCAAAAAAAATATATATATATATAAGTCCTAAAATTCTTGCTATTTTGTATGCTGAGATGGAACAAAATCCTGAAAAGTAATATGGCTTTTGCTGAAAAGTATACCTCTGTCGATTAGTTTGAAGCATTTGTAGTGGAGATGTTGAATATTGACTATATTTGATGGGGAAAGTCTTCATTGCAAACACTATGCCTTAGGAGTATCATATGCCAATTTATTAATACTTCTGTTAAAGAAAAAAAAAGAGAAAAAATTAAAAGAATTAATTTTCTTTACCTGTTTAGTTTGAAGGAAAAATATAGTAAAGAAATTAGTTTATATTTTTTCGTGTTGCATAATCTTACACGCTTTAAAGGATTTGTTTTGTGGAAAAAAAAAATTTCGCAAAAAAAAACTGTTATTGTGGATTCTATATTTTTTCTGTGATAAATGAACACACACACACACAAGAAAGTAAAGTGATTATTATTATTTTTTTCCTTTCCCATCAACTAAATGAAGCTTGGGTACCGGTGGATAATAGTTATTTCTTACCAATAAGAGTTTCTATTTTTAATTTTTATGGAAAAAGAGTAACAATCACTTCGTACCACTTAAAAGTCGAGGCGAAAACCCTTCAGTTAGAGATACAGTTAGAATTTTTTTATTTTTTTTCTGAATTATGTAGCTTTGGTTATGAAATTTTGTGACAGAAATATCGATATGTCTTATTTTAGTTACAAATCTTTATGTTGCTATTGTGTATGATGAATTTGTGTGTATTTTAGTTATGAATCAGCGTAATTAAAGTTATGAATCTTGTGGATCTGGTCAATGTTATGATCAATTGTGTACTGTACACTCTAAAAATGAGATGAAGTATATTTCTTTTTACGTTTGTACTTCTTAGATCTGTCTTCAAGATTAACTTATAACTATTCATGATTTACATAAAGAAATAAAATTTTTAAAAATAAAAATTAAACAATTAAAATTGTTTAATCAACAATATGAAATAGATCTTATTACTAAAAATCGTTGTAATTGAGTTTTATCTTTTAGTTCATCAGAAAATTTAGATGCAAACTCAATACTACGATCAGTAGGTATAATAGTACCATTAAATGTACTTACTAGCAATCAATATAATATGCTTAATGTGTTAGAACACATTCTAGATCCAACAACTAAATGAAAATTTCTTAAATTTTTGTTAACTCAAACTCTAATATCATCAAAACTTGATAATATTGTCTCTACTCCTGATCGTAGTTATAGTCTACAAGTTGTATTAAATTGTATGGATAAAAGTTATGATAAATCCATAACTATTCATAATTTAAATAAAGAAATAAGATTTCTAAAAATAGAAATTAAACAATTAAAATTGTTTAATCAACAACATGAAATGGATCTTATTATCATGGTTTCTCTTTGGAAAGGGATTATATTCACACTTAATTTGATTTGATTTTTTTTGAGACGGTACTGTTTAAATAATATTTTTTATAAGACTTATCTTGTTTGAAATATCTAAAAAGCTCGAATTTAAGAGTTTAGCTTTTCTTGAAAAAAGTGAAAAGAAAAAAATTAGATTGTTTGGAATAATTTGTTTAAGGTAGTTTTTTTTTTTAATTAACTTTTTGTTGAAATACCTAATGTACTTTTATTTTTTACTTTTAAGTTGTGTGTTGGATAATGGCACAGTTTTTCTTATTTTTTAAGAGTAGAATTGATTTTTTTATTAAGTGATTATGCTTTTTAAATATACCAAATAATATAGCTTAAAAGTAATATTTTTTAAGTCAATTTTTTAAATAACTAGAGGCTTAGTTCATTGAGTGGAAGATCGGCCGATAAGCCCAACCTATCTATCCAATTCTCCCAATAGTTTTAAATTATTTGAGATGTTAGTCAACTAGTTATACAAAACAACCTTTTTTCCTCTTTAACATGGTAACACATAATTCAAAATGATAAAATACTAGAAACCATGCATGGATTAATTTGAATGCATATATGTTAATTTAGGTAACTTTTCACTTTTCATATAGTTTTTCATAATATATGTCTAGACTTGTAATTACCTTTTATAGTTGTAATGAGGAATCAGAGCTTCATTAAACAACTATTTCTTTTGGTAATAGAATTGGTTACTAATAATTATAAATAAATAAAAAAAAAACAAACAAACAAACAAACTCATAATAACATGATAACTATAACATCTGATCTGGTATATATAGTGTATTTTGTGGGCTCCATATAATTATGATAAAACAAGATGATCTATTAGAGCAAATTATTTGCCATTTTGCCTACAATCAAGTAGGTGAGACGGTAAATACTCGGACGAAAATTTTTCTGTTCATACAGTTTCTTCACCTAAGATTAAAAGCATATTTAGCTGCATTATGGGCTATGGCATTATATGTTATGGGTACATGTAGAAACTCACATGAGTTAAAGGAGATGAGCAAGTTTCAGCAGTCAATTATAATCGAGTTTAGCTCTATGGCTGGGGTTATCTGTCTTGTTAGAGCTAAGAAAATTTTCCACGCAGCTTTCAAAAGGCGTGGGTTAAGGTAGCAACCCACTGGGATGAAAACTATTCTGAGGAGGCAAGAATTGGTTTGGTATTAAATCCACTATGAGTCTTATATGGGTATGATTTAATAATTGTATAGGGATTGGAGTTTTTAAGATTTACCTATAAATAAGAAAGTTAGAAGTTCTAGTAAATTTTAGAAGTTCTAGTAAATTTGTAGAGAGTAAATCAAATAGGTGGACATAGAGGGAGAGATAAAAAAAGTACTAGGAGTACCGGGATAATCCTTGAGCAGGGAAATACGATTAGTTTCAAAACTCGAATTTTGGATGTCGGGTTTTTATGTATTTTTAGTTTTATATTTGTAATCTCTATAATCATAGTGAATTATTTTTTTTATTAGTGTGAGTCGAACAACGTAAATTTTTGTAATTTGTTTTTATGTGTGCATAATTGTATGGTTCTATTGTGTTCGGAGATGGTAAAAAATCCCAACACATCTCACTTTGATTTTTGATGAATCATTAAGTGACCTTATACATGCATGGAATGGACATCTCAGTCAATAGAGCGACCAAAATCAGAAGAAAGACAGCTTATTACTTTTTCAGTTCGGATTTTTCAAGAGTCGTTCAATAAGTTAATAGAATTAATTGTTATGATCAATCACAACATCATAACTAATGACTTTTCGCTGAAAGAGTTTGTCCGTTGATTGGTTTTTCTGGGGGTGATTTCAATTATTTTGGTCAATTCTTGCTATTTTGTATGCTGAGATTAATCTTTTTGATTAATCCGCAAAGTTAACATTTAATTAAACTTGTTAAAGTGTTACTTAATTAATTAACATACATATAAATGCTAATTCAAAAGGAAAGCTTTGGCGCAATAGTAGAGTTGTTGCTATGTGATTTGGAAGTCACAAGTTCGAGACATGGAAATAGTCTCTTGCGAATGCAAAATAAGACTGCATACTATAGATCCATTGCGGTCCGTTCTCTCTCCGAACCCCGTATGCGCGAGAGTTTCGTGCAATGAATTGCCTTTTATAAATGCTACTTCAAAATATTTTTATTATAATGTGAGATCAGTTTCTTTGTAAGGATAAAAGAGAGTTAGTAATTGAGACTCTGTTGCCATTAAATAATTGGATGACAATAAGTTTTGAGCATAAACATTGAGGCAAATGTTTTTCGATTATGGAATTATTTATATTTGATCAATTTAATTTAATTTTTTTTTTTACGTGAATGATCTTTTTATCAAAGTTTATAATGTAAACTTTGAGTAGTTTATAAATAGTTTAAATCACTTGAACGGAAAATTTTAATTTAATGGGGGCAAATGGCTCTTACAGCCTCTATGGTATGTTTGGAGTTCTAATAAGAGTAGGACTGGATTGGATATAACATCTAATTCAGTCTTGTCATTGCATAGGAGAGTATTAAAAGTATTTCCTATTATATCTCATATTTGAAGTAAATTCAACAAAATTTTTATCCAATCTAATACACTGTTTAGAGTGAAAATATATCTTATTATTTTTTATACCACGATTGAAATGGTATATATGTATACAATGTTTATTGTATAAGGTTGATGCAGTCGTATTTTATGTCACTATTATGTTATTTTATTTTTGATCGGCAAGCACTCATACACCCACAACTCTGACACCTTGTACTTAGCAAAATTTGAACTCTCAACCTCCCATTTTGGAAGGTATTACCTATACCATTGAGCCAAAGACCACTTGGTACTATTATGTCATTCATCGTATAACTCACATTGACTTAAATACCGTAAAACAATATCACTCTAAACACTATATAAAGGTATAAACGTAGCTTATATCTTGTCTTATACAATTCAATACATTCATACCAGAACTCCAAATATACCTTAGAAGAATGAATATCACATTTTAAAAAAGAACTTAGGAAACAAACTTTTGTAGTTTTGAAATATTTAAAACTAATATAACTCTAATTGTAGTTTTTATTTTTTATTTTTTGTGTGTGTGTGTATCTTAATTCTATTATATTTTCTCAAGAAAATACCTGAGTGGAACAATCTGATTTTTTTTTTCTTTTTTCCTTCCGTTTTCTATATAACTTTCTTGGTAAAAATCGGTTCGCCGGACGGTCACTTTCAGACAGGCGTTCTCGCATCCTCCATTAGACGCCTTTGCCTACACGGCAAACTATTACCGTCAAGTAGTCTGGCTGGTGTAGTCTCTAACTGTGGATCACATCTCCAAAAGAAAAGTCTTGGTTACCCAATTGTAGTGTAGGTTATTTATTCAATAATTTCGAAATATCAAGTGTTATTTTACGATGATTTTATTTAATTACTTAGTGAAGAATAATTTGGATATGTAATGTTGATCAATTTTTATTAATAAGTAAAAAATAATAATGATTCACTTAATTTTGTATAGTTGTGTGGAGTAATTCTATAGATGTGAGATAGGATAGAAATAACTAGGCTCAAGTCGTTGAATTCGTCGGTTTGATGATTTCTACACAAGGGAACAGGGTGAGATTACCCGGCGGATCTTGGCCAGAAAACTACTTCGATACTTAATATAATAATTTATTAATTTATTATCGTATTTATAAAAATAAAATATAGTTAAGTTATTTTTGTTTGAGATATATGTTTATTTTGTTAATTTATTATGAATATTAGTTGTTTAAAAGAATTTGACATGTTTTTTTAATTTTTATACAATAAATTTTTTTTTTTTTTAGAATAATATTTTAAATTGAATATTATTTCATCATTTTGTTCTCTCATGTTGCTCTTGAGATTTTTGTCTAAAGATAGAATAAATTACTTATGCTACTTAGCCTTAACTAATTTTTATCATAAATCTTAAGAGTTTATTTAATAACTTATAAACTAATAATTACTTAACTAAAACTAAACATTTTTTCACTTATTTTGTAGGAAAATGACTTTTGAACTAATCATTACTTAATTATATTGTTTGAAAAAAAATTATTTAGTAGTTTTATATTTTTTTATTGGGTCAGTTGTATTTTTTATTAGGATTAATTATAGATCAATCAAAAAATAAAATATTATAAAAAAATATTTTTTTAAAAATCCAATTTGGTCAATTGACCCCACCCACTAAAGGGTGGCGCCGCCTTGGTCAAAGAAAAAACTCTGAATTGATTTTGACAAAATATCAGTAAGTAAAATACTATGTGTACCTCTTGTAATTTGAATTCGACATTTATAGTGATCTCTATAGGAATTTTGGCGAAAAAATGATAATCCTCTAGGCTCGTCTTAGCGGGAATCATTTTTCTCCCTTTGGGATCCCTCCAAGGCACTTTCCTTTGAGTGGCGAATTGTCAAATTATTTTGTATCATATCAGTTGTCATTAACGCAGAAGTATACAGATACGTTATTGTCATTAATGCTTTAAGCTCGACAATTCCATTATCATAAATGCTCTCTAATCTCCATTATGCTTGTTATCATTGCGTTGTTCGAGGTTGGGTGGTTGGCCTTGCTGATCATCGTGATAAGCATGAACTTTCTTATTATTCAAGTTTTAAACTTGTTAGGTCTGGATTTGGATCGTGGATTGGCCTATATAAATTTGAGGTGACCGCCTTCAATAGTAATACCACATGGTATCTCGAAATTGCCAAACAGGAGATACCATATGTTTCTTGTAATTAAAATTATGAAATTCTAAATTAGCATAATTAAACAAATATAATTATAATTTTAAATAAAAATTATAAATATTTATTAAAATTATATACTAATAACTTAGAAACCCGTCCAAGATATTTTTTTAGCTTGTCCCTTACTAAACAAAAAACCCTTGCAGGATTTTTTTTCCCTTGGGCACGCCTTCTCTCCCATCCTCATCGCGACTCGGGCGAGTCTAGTTGGCTAATTTTGGGCGGTAAATAGATCTATTTTGATGATTTAAATTGTTTATTTTATTATTTTTTATATTTAAATTATTAATATAAAAAATTAAATTAATTAAATACAATTAATTATTTGTACGAATTACATTTATATACAATTAAAAAACTAATAAAACTATCTAACGTAACCAAACACCTCACTTAACTATCATGAACTAAGTGGATGACATCACAACACATAAAACCTACTCTCACATTTCACCTGGCCATCATGGCTAGAGAGTGATATGATAGGCTACAGCAAAAGTATGGACTAACTCTTATCTCAATAATTCTTTTTTTTTTTCTAAGTCCTAACTGACTTGAGTATTGGAGGGTCTCTTACTGATTATCGGCCGAGGGGTTTATTTTGCAAAGGAACAAGTGGGGGCTATGTGAACTTCCTTCTCTTCGTGATTCGGGACATACGTATTTTTTAAATTTCCTTAATTTCTATTAAAAAACGGTGAATTGGGGAACTTTTTTTTTTTAGATATCAATTTCATCAAACACTTAAACACATTCATTTAACTTAGAAATTTTTCATGGACAACTTAAAGTCTAATAATAATAAAATAAACAGTTAGAATGAGTCAGCTTTAAACCCGAAATCAACACAACAGAACTAATCCAGTCAAAAAAATGGACCGGATAGGAGCTGTGCCTTTTCTATATATATATATCAGTTTCGGCTATGGCTAGCTAAGCTCATCCTCTCTCTCTCTCTCTCTCTCTCTCTCTGTGCTGAAAATGGAATTCTCAAAGAGCTTGCGAGTCACAGTGATGATCTTGGCTGCCTTTTTGGCAGCTTTTCTGCTCATATCCTCCGAGGCAGCTTCCATGGCGCTCCGTGATTTTACTGTAGCATCACGTAAACTCGGTCCGTACTCACAATTATTTGCCCACATACTTAACACATATTTCAATTACATAATCAAAACATAGTAATTTGTGATTAAATCTGTATTTAAATTTGCATACATAATCGAACGAGTTTTAAAAACTCCAATATTACTCGAGTCTAAATTCAAAACAATGCCTAAAAGAAGATAGAATTTCAAAAACAGCCCATACCTAGTTGCCCTTAGTAGCAAAGAATCACTTGTTTCGAAAAATTAAATCTTTTTTAGTCCTTATTCATTAAAAATTATTAGATATATTTTGAAATTTTTAAATGATTCCATAATTTTTAATACATTAAAATAGAAACACGTAATTTTCGGAACAGACTTTGAACTTATTAATGGGTTTCATTTTGCAGGACAGGAGCTTACTCAAGATTACCCTCGAACATATGGGGATCCATGGGGAGGATACCCACGTCCAAGCGCACCATGACGAAGACACTATTCAGTAATATGTGCTGAATATTTAATTAATTATATATTGGCAAACAATTTTACTACGCACGTGCACAGATTTAAAATTCAGAACCAATTATAAGTTATTGAAGTTCGAACATTAAAAACATGTTTTGTACGGAGAAAATTAATAATATCACAAGTTTTAAATGATAAGACTTCGATATTAATTTGTGCATTTAGATTATTTTTCTTTTTTGTTTTTTTGTTAAGCAAGGTTATTTTGCTGAGAAATTGATTTATGATTTTTGTAATTTTTTTTCTTTTTAACTTGTTGTGGCAAGCATAGTCATGTAGTTCAATTATATATTTATAATCAGTTATTGTTAAAAGTGTTTATCTTGTTACGTTTTTTTTTATACGTGGATTTGGGGGAAAAAATTTTAACATCTTTAATTTAATTTAATTTAATTTACAGTTTGAAGTGACAAATATAATAATAAATAAAAAATAAAATTTTCAAATTATTCTTGTTCTTATTCAAACTTATAGAATGTTTTCTTTTGGCCTTCTTTTTAGATTAGAAATCTTAAATGATTGGTAATATTTCTTGTAGCACTTTTTATTTAGTAAAAACTTATATAGTGTTTATCGTATAAAACTGATGTACTTGAATTATACATTGGCGTCATGTAATTTGTTTTGTAAGTAATATTGGCACAAATACATAGTATAAAATGACTCTACATATCGTATAAAATTGGATACATACTATATGGGTCAATATAATGTCTTATAAATTCAATCACTTCTTATCGAAACATGAAACACCTTGAAGTATAGAATTTTGATTTGTATGGAATTTATTAATTTTTGTGCGTCAAGTATTTTTATAAATTTGGATTTGGATTTCTACTCCTTTGTTTTTATAAATATATTTATATAGAAGTAAGGCATTATTTTAGAACAAGATCAACATATTAAGGCTTTGTTTCGCAATTGATTTTAAGCCAGCTTAAAGTCAGAAGGTCATTGTCAGGGGATAGTTTATTCCATAATCTTAAAGATCATAAGATCATTGTCAGTGCCAATACCTAATACTTAGAAAAAGATTATGTAATGGACCACAAATCCAAAAGTAGAAATATTTTGGAGGAACTAAGAGGAAATACCAATAGTACAGGAGAAGCGTTACAAGAAATAGTCATCGATATTCCATTGTCTCGTCGTAGTGGGAGAATTATTAAGACATGTGCAGATCCTGAACCATATCAGAGTGCTAACATTGACATGCCAATATCACAACCAGAGCAGCATGTGGGTGATAGTGCACAAGGTTCACAATCAGTACAGCGTGTCATTGCTAGTACACACACAGGTAGTGCCTTATCTTGGTGGGAGGGTTGTTCGTCAACCTGATCTGTATATGTTTTCGGGAGAGTCTTTTGATAGAATTTCGGGAGAATTGGATACTGAACCCTATAACTGCAACGAAGTACTCCAATATAAAGATGCAGAATTGTGGCAAATGACTATGAATTCTGAGATGGAGTATATGTACTCTAATCATGTTTGAGAACTTATAGAACCACCCGAATGAACAAAACTCATTGCATGCAAATTGATCTATAAAAAGAAAAAAAGAGCAGACGAGAAGGTGAAAACCTTCAAATTTAAGCTTGTTGCAAAATGGTTTACTCAGAAAGAAGAGATCAACTATGAGATCTTTTTACCTGTAGCCATACTTAAGTCTATCCGGATTCTCTTATTCATTGCGGCTCATTTCGATTACGAAATTTGACAAATGGACGTCAAGACAGCTTTCCTTAACGGAAGTCTTGACAAGTGTATCTATATGATATAACCAGACGATTTTATAGTAAAGGGCCAAGAACACATGCAGTGCAAGCTTAAAAGATCTATTTATGGACTTAAGCAAGTATCTAGATCTTGGAATACTCGGTTTGATCAGACCATTAAGTCTTATGGTTTTAATCAAAGTCTTAACGAGTCCTGTGTTTACAAGAAGCGTAATAGTGTCTTTGGTATTTTATGTAAATGATATTTTATTCATCGAAAACGATGTAAGGGTGTTATCTTAGGTGAAAGTGTGGTTATCCGACTAGTTCGATATGAAAGACTTGGGAGAAGCCAGTCACATCCTTGGTATCAAGCTTATACGAGATTGAAAATAAAAAATGTTGGGCTTATCACAAGTTACTTATATCGATACAATCCTTACTCGTTTTAGCATGCAAGATTCCAAGAAAGAGTTTCTTCCTTTCAGGCATATAATCACTTTATCTAAGGATCAGAGTCCTAAAACAGCTATTGAGATAGAGAAGATGAAGGCAATCTCTTATGCTTCAACAGTAGGAAGTCTCATGTATGATATACTTTGCACTAGACTCGACATCTGTTTTACCATTAGCACGGTTAGCAGATATCAGTCTAATCCAAAGCAGGAGCATTAGATAGCAATAAAATATATAATTAAGTACTTGAAAAGT
Source organism: Heliamphora pulchella (assembly GCA_032270985.1). NCBI lineage: Eukaryota > Viridiplantae > Streptophyta > Magnoliopsida > Ericales > Sarraceniaceae > Heliamphora > Heliamphora pulchella. The sequence goes on from JAULJZ010048957.1 coordinate 22,375, forward strand.
TCTAGGGATTCTATATTGGTTACCAGGCAGATACTCTAATACTTTTGAGGTACACGAACTCAAGTTTTTAGTCAGATAAGGATTCCTGAAAGTCTACCTCAAGATATTTGTTTATCTTGAGAGGTGGAGCCATAAGTTGGAGGAATATCAAGCAGTCTTACATTGTTGATTCCACCATAGAGGCCGAGTACGTGACAACTTCCGAAGTAACCCAAGAGGCCGTTTGGCTTAGAAATTTTCTGTTGGATTTGGATGTAGTGCCTTCAGTACAGTCGACTATTACACTTTATTGTGATAATAGCGGAGCAGCTGCCAACTCGAAAGAACCAAGAGTCCACAAGAAAGAAAAGCACATCGAGCGTAAATATCACTTGATACGAGAGATCGTACAAAGAAGTGATGTAGCTGTAACTAAGATTGTATCAGCAGACAACCTTGCGGATCCTTTTACAAAAAGCTTGCCAGTTAAAACTTTTGACAGTGATGTAAAGGGTCTGGGAGTTAGATGTATGGCAGTATAGTTTTAAGTATAAGTGAAAAATCGTCAGGGTTGCATACTAAAAACTATGTTTTAAGTTTTGGTATTTAATTTTATTTATTTACAAGATTAAATTTTTTATTTTATGAGAATCTTCATGAGCAAATACGTGTATTTCATTATTTATTTATTATTACGCATGTGATTTTTTATTCTATATTGTATTTAATCTGGTGTGTAGAGTTTAACTTACATACAGAAACCCAGATTATTAGTTCTTATAGAATATAAGTTTTTGGTTTACAGTCTTAGATAGAATTGGACACACCATTAGTACGACTGTAACACAATATTTTAATAGATCTATCTTGTTTACGGAGAACGATAATTGTTTAGACAATTGTTCCAACTCATTGTACTAGTACACTTTGTGTGTATTGGACAAGACCACGCTGAAATAATTAATTTTATACTGACTATATAAATTAATTTATACCACATAATTATTATGAGTGCTTATATTCTTAATTCTGAAATAATTATTATACACGCATATTTAATGTTCGTTATTTTGATTCATTAGAATGTGCGGTCTTTTACTGGTCAATAATTCCAGTAAGTTAGATAACAGTCTTAATTATATGATCGATATTAATTATTAACGGAATTTACGTCCCGTGATCAGGATTGATGATACCTCCTTGAAGAAGTTTATAAGTTTTGGTTGTGCCAAACCTTATAGGTGAATTTTATAATCTGGCATGTTGAATAAATCAAGCAGAACGTCTTAAGAATTTTTCGAAGAAGCCGATTAAATAAAAATGTCAGTATTTTAATTTAATCGACGGGTATCTGTAATCTTAACTTAGAAGAGAATAAATAAGCATTTAATAATATGAGTTCGAATAATTCGATTTTGAGAATAAAATTAGGAGTGCAATTGTAATTCTTTAGTTGAATGAATTGTAATTTATGTTTTATAAAATTACTTCTAGGTTGAAGAAGAATTTGATAATTACATTAGGAGCTCACGTCTTATTTACACCACAGATCCCTGCTGTAGTCTATAAAAATACAGTTATAAACCATAACCACCACATTCAGTTAATATGTCTTCAAGACTAGGGTTTTCACATTTTGAAAAACTATGTTTAGTCAATCAGGGTTTGAAGAACACGAAGAATATAGCCTACACTATAATTGTGTTCTTGGCATTCGAAAATACAACAGAAGACTTGATTGGAAAATAGACGAATACAGCAAAAGATTTTATTGAAAAATAGACTATCAGTCAAAAGTAGCGGCGGTTTATAAATTAAAGTTTGTTGCAGAAAAAGAAATCAAATCAAACAAATTTAGCAAGTATGATTCTGTTCTAATTTTGGGAGTCATACCAGGTATTTTGATTGTTTAATATCAAAAAAATTTAATCTAGAATCTGTTTTGACACTAGCACGCCCGATTTTTTTTTTTTACTTAATTCAAATACATCATCTAAAGATCTTGGTTTTGGGGGCCAGCATTAATAAGCTCACTAGTTCACACTTGATTACCGTAGAACACTCCCCCATAGAAACTGTCTACCTGAGACTGGTCCTTGGCCCGTAGATCCTGACACAAGGTTGAAATTCTAATCATCACCTCGATCCAAGGGATATCATGCACCCTTCAGAACATTTCTCAGTTTTTCCTAGTCTTCTCCTATCTTCTAGAATTCTCCACACTCTTTCCGGACATGATGGAGCCTTCCACACCCTCCTAGATTCTTCTAGGATCTTCTAAGATGCTCTAAAACATTCTAGACTCCTCCGAAATTCTCTAGGCGCTTCAAGGTTCTTTCACAATCTGGACCCTTTTGGCGTGCTCTAGAATCTTCTACGAACTTCCACCGCCTTAAATTGTCCTTTTCTAAGCTTCTAGCGTCTCAGTAATTCTCAAACAGTGATAGTGCGATGTGCTTTCAATGAGTATAATTTTTTAATATATTTTTTTGATCGAATTCGTTTATTATATAAAACTCGTTGAGTTTGTTATTCATAAAAAAAATTCATCCGTTATTTTTTACTATGTGATTGAAAATATTTGTTTAACTATTTTTTATTAAAATTATATTTACCATTTGTTTGTAAATAAGTGTAATCCACTTAAATAGCTATATATAGCGGATTAATTTTATTTTTTACATGAATAACAAATTTGACTAACTCTATAAAGTTAACGAATCCGACAAAAAAATATATCCAAAAATCATAGTTATTGAAGACAAAACAGCAGTAGCACAATTCAGTGACTGCACTACATACTGCACACTGCACTGCACACCTAATGGTCTAATACTTCTCAGAGACATTTCAGAAGAAGTGGCATTTCAGATGATGAAGCTGTGAACTGCAAAAGTTTTTGACTTTCGCCGGCTTTTCAGGGCGAGTTTTTTTGGGGCCAAGCTCTCGGGCTAGGCTCTTAAGCGGGCTAGAATTTAATCCTTATACCTAGGTCCGACAGAAACACCGTTTGAGCTAACTCAGCTCGCCTGTAAATTAGGCTTGGGTTAAGCAATAACCCAATGGGCTTTGTGGGCTTGGACCAAGTAAGAAACGAACAGATAAAATGACGACACTTGGTTTAAAATGTGTGTAAGAATTTTTTTAAAAAAAAAGAAATTTTAAAAAATAATTAACTTTTTAGAAATGCTAAATAATTTAACTTAAGAAGTGGCTTTTAAACAAGAACAACAGCAACAACAAAAAAAAAAACTTTTTAAAAATACCAAGGAGCTAGGAGAGAAAAAGAGAAGCAATTAACGGAAGAGAAATAGGAGGGTGGCTCGACAAAAGGGACTTTGGCAGGCCCCACTTTTCAATAAGCTTCTCCAAGATGCCTCCACCAATCCACCAATCCACCAAAATTTGTGATATTTGACATTACTAAAACTAATAATTTATAATTTATAATTTATAATAAAATTATAAATATTTAGTAAAAATTATAATTTATAACTAAAATAAAAAAAATTATAAATTGTAGCAGAAGTTATGAGTATTTAAAAAAATTTATAACTTATAATTAAAATTAGTAATAAAAAACTAAAAACTATTACCAATAACTTTGCCAAGCAACCCATTGTAAAATGGCCCTAACCAAACCAAAATATCCAATCCATAAGCCAAATCGCCTAATTATTCAAACAGAATAACTAATTTAATTCCACAGATACTAACCCAAGTCTACAAATCCACTCAAGTGAATTCCATCAAATACAGTACAAAACATTGGACCCATGACCCACATAATACCCAAAAATTAATAATATAATTAATATATAAAAAATGAATCTCTACACGTGTCTTGTAAACTTGTCCCGATATGCATAATTAAACAATCTCTACACGTGTCGAATCAATTCTTAGGTTAGGATTTTTTTGTTTGGGAGAAATCTAAATTCTGGTATGACAATCCAACGGTATCCGGGCTCTTGAGCTGATCAAGTTGTTTCTTACCACGTCGAAGCAAGTATTCAATATAGAGAAAATTCTTGTGATCAACTAATTTGGCATTACGGTGAAACTCAGCTGACACAATCGATTCGATTTGGCGTCGTTCTTCAGGGGATTTGGCGCGTGCTGCTCGCAGAAACCCTCTGTATAGACCAAGCACTTGCTTCTGCATCCCAGAGAGTTTTGGTCCCATTGGATCTGCAGCTCATCAACTTTCCCTCTAGATTTGCTTTTAGGATGTACTCTTGAGCATAAAGAAAGCAATAGTTTACCTCTATATGCCTTTTACTGCTGAGCAGCACCAAAAAGTATGTTAAAAATTAATTATACAAAAAAAAAAAAAGCAAAGAGATAAAAAGAAAAGACGGGTCACTTAAAATGCCAAAAAAGTCGATAATTTGTCCTACATTCAAAAGTCTCATCTTTTGTTTTACAATGAAGTACCAAATAGTTGGAGAAAAATAGCACAGCTCGCAATGTTTCAGTCTCAGATGAAACCAATGTTGCAATATCAACCATCTCCAGCACGGGAAATTTTAACAATGTCTATTGCAGGAAAACGCAAGCAATAAGAAAACTTCAAGGTAACTGGTATATCTGACAATTTTCTTAACATGTAAATCAAGAATCACAACATGCTAAACAAGTGTGAATGACACAAATGAGTGACACTTGGCATCCTAGGGACCAAAACACAGCAAACACAGAGCAATGATCTTGAGCATTTCCTGTGTCCCTCAACTGAGACCTCATTTCGAGAGTTGTGATGAGATGCTTTCTTTAGAATACCAAAGGAGTCAAGAGTGAGTGACACATCGTGTCTCCATGACCAGTGGCGCAGAGCTATGTTGAAGCCGGGGGGGCATGGCCCCCCAATTATGGTAGAAATTGTAAGGTATTATATAGCAGCCAACTAATAATTTATATCTTTAAAAGGTTTGGCCTCCCCAAATTATTTTTACACAAGGTTTGCCTCAACCCAAAAAAAAATTAAGGCCTCTAAGTCCATTATAGATTTTCTTAAATACCAAACTTGTAAACTATCCCCTGCCCTAGCAGAGGTTGAGTTGGGGATCGACGAACATAATATATTCCAAAATCTTTGTCCATAACTAGGGCATGTGATACTCACTCAGATGAGCTATTCCTCTCCACTGTGGGAATCTGGAGTTTTGAGGTTTGCTGGCTAAAGCCAAGGTTAATGCTGTGGCACTTCCATAACACAGTGTCAGCAAATGACAATATCATTTTTGGGATAAGTGAACAAAATTTTTAAATAACTCCTAGTGAAGTGATGTGAAATACGAAGGACCACCTACAATTTTATTTTAATTATTTAATATTATATTTTATTTTATTAATTAGAATTTTATTTTTATTTTTATTTTCTTAGTTTAAGATTCTACCTATCTTTTAAATAAGGTTTTATTTTTATTTCTTTTTCGTTTAGAATTCTAGTTTATCTTAAAATATTATTTTATTTCCTTGAGATTTTAATTTTCTTTTAGATTAAGGTTTTAAACCTATTAATAAAAGGCTCGCCTAATATATTATTTTGAGTTGAATTAATAAAGAATTAAATTTTAAGATCGTGGTCTTATGTTAAGATTTCGATCCTTGTGCGCTACCTACCACCATTCTCATATCCTCCACGTGTTGCATCAATTGGTATCAGAGCTTAGGCTCGAGATTCCACGTGTCCTCCTTCTTTGACTCGATCTGTAGCCAAAGAAGCTCCTACTGCCTTCACGCGACCAGCATTACAGTTCTTAGCTATCACCACCACCATCTCCTACTCCGACAGCCTCCACGGTCGCCATCGTCACCATCAGCGCTGACGATCTCCAACTTTCACCACCAACACCACCAGTTTTTGTCGTTGTCATCAGTATCACTGTGTAAAACTTTAGCCACCTCCTTTCCTCTCCCATTCGATCTGTGCACCCCCTCGGCCGAAACCTTAGCCTTCTTTTTAGCCAAAACCCTAGACATCCACGCCGAAACCCTAGCCGTGCCCCTCTTCGTTGACCTCTCTCCTCCTCGTCAACCTCTCTCCTCCCCTCCTTGTCAACCTCCCTCTTCCCCCATTCGACCTTAGCCCTCATACCTCGTCGTCAATGCCTCACACTGCTGTTGCTGCCTCGTGCCTCGCGTCGAAACCCTAGAAGGTGGTTCTGCCTCTCGCAAAGTCGCAAGGAAGGAACCACCCTTGACACAACCCGGATCGACCCCTACCTGACCTATCTTTGATCTGCTCTTGTCAGTGACAAGTTTAACCCAACACCCTACCCGACCCTGACCCCGACTCAACCCCCCTTTTCCATTTCCCAGTCAAAAAAAAAAGTGCCAGCCAACATAACCTTTCACAACCCAACCACCACCCCAAGCCCATATACCCAAATAACCCATTAAGCTTTTTTTTTCTAAAATGCAGCCCAAAATAACACATACCAAAAACTAGTGCAGCCCAACAAAAAAATTAACATTCCATATTCTCAAATTATACCCAATAGCCTATCCATAACCGTGGTTACTAATGTTGAATTGGCCTCCAAATTTGATGCTATGCATCATACTTTGCAAGCGATACGTAAAAATCAACGGGTGTATAACGACAATCTAGCACACATACGAGCTACCTTAGAGAAGTTGACCACCATTTTGTTGCAAGAAAAGGAAGGCGAATAGGCTATTGATTCGAGAATTTCAGGTGCTCATTCATCACAAATTTTTGTGCACCAATGCCGAGTAGAAGAGTCACAATTGACTGAGATAGATAACCGTTCTAAACTCGACATTCCAGACTTTAACGACGATTACGATATACTTTATTCTACCTCATCTTAAGATATCAATAATTTTGTTCAGTCTCCACCCATTGAAGAGCCAAACATTCTCGTGCAAAATACTGTTATAACCAATGAAGAACTTCTTGCACATAATGATGTGCTCATCTCCCTCCTTCTCATCGAAGGTCATCCAACAAGCAATGTCGACAAACCCGACTTGATTGATTTTCTTGGGATTGAAGATTTTCTTTGGATTATAACATCAAGTTTTGTAGACCTCGTCAATTATTTGAAGATTCATATCACATGGAACGAGACAAAATTGCCGTAGCTCTTCTATTCAAATTTTGATATAAATTTTCCTCAAATCACATTGACTCAACTTACTATTATAAATTATTAGCAACGGATGGATAGAACATGACCATTATCCAATCTTATATCAAAATTTGCAATTTAACGTGAAACCAGGAATCTAATGTATATAAAACTTCAAATCACATCGACTCACCTTGCTATTATAAATTATTAGCAATGGATGGATAGAACTCTAATCCCTTGCCAAACTGTGCCCCTTCCATTTTCTTCTTTTTATCAATCAAATTAAAACCCAAAGAAAAAAATAGGGTTGTGCGTTAGGTAGTTAACGGTCAGCACGTCAAAAACCCGTCAAATCTCTATAAACATGAATCTATGAAATTAAATCCAAAGGATATCAGAGCTAGTATTTCAATGGCAAGACATTATCTTAACAAAAAGGAGGTCAAAGACTATTTGTTGAAGTCGGCCACACGTTTTATGCGGACACTGACCTCAACTAATAGCAAAAGAGCAACACACATGACGTCTGCATGCGCTTCTAAGCAATGTTCAATACTAGAGTTTGTGGTCTCCTAAAGTTGTTTTCACTTTTAAACAATTTGCAAGTACAAAAGCATGCCACAACGTTCGGGAAATATTGTATCTATTTTTTTATTAAAAGGTTAAAGAGAAAATGAAAATCTCTAACTCCTATCATCGCAGAGATGTGCTTAACGAGGAAGCAATTTTCACTTCAAGTTTCTCACGTTTCTAGCCTTCCTCATTTTTGTTATCTAGATAATTCATACACACCCTAAAACCTAAATCCTAAGAAAACTTAAACTCATATCACAATGAAGGTTTTTTATAGTGATGGAAAACTGAGTGTGAACCATGGAGTGAAATAAAATATTAAAGGAGAAGTTGGAATACACAAATGCCAAGTACAAAAAAAAACACCTAAGAAACATAGACGTGCTAAAGTATTTAAGGAAGAAGATTTAGTGATGTACATTTGCTCAAAATTAATCTAGCATCCCCCACATGCTCCCTAGTATCACAACAGACATAGCATACTGCTTGTTGGAGAAATACTTTGCCCAAACCATAAACCTTTAATGACTCCCAACGTAGAAGTTAGAATATATTCGTACCATATGGTTTTTAATTCCCTTGGAAGTTCAAATAGAAAGATGCAAGTTGCTGATTTTTTCCCCTCTCTTTTTAGATCATTTTCTTTGGACAGCAGCACATAAGTGAAGATTTAACCATGGTTCTAATGCAATGAGACAAATTCTAAGATCAGGACCACAGCTAGAAATGTTATTTATCTAAACTGCTTTCTTGATTAGATCACCAAACACATTGTCGGTGAAGAAGCTATTGTTCTTTGTTTATTTTCATGTAAATCAATATTAGAAAGAAAGAGAGGAGAAGGATCACAAAAAAAGATAAAAAGTAGAGCCATGTGGAAAGTGCCATCTGCCTCTCATTCACCTGAGACAATGGAACAGACAAAACATGCATGGAAATCTGGCATTTAAGAGGGATAGAGTGCAAATCTCTTTCTAAACTGAAATTATGGTTTTAATCTGCAGCATTAGCAGCCATGATGTAATACCTTCGAAGGTATCAGCCATAATGGTTGGTTGCATTCGCGATGCGAAGAAGTTATCATCTACAATTGTATTCTCACAGTTTTTATGTCGTTGATTCTAGAATGTAACTATTGTCTGCTTTTAAACTTACACTTGTACTTGAAAGGGAGGTACATGTAATTTGGGAAAAATATTACAATATTTTTTTTGTTTTCAAGATTTTATATTATCATGTGAATAACATAAACTGCAAATAATGAACAATCATGAATTAGCCATTGATCTTTGATCTGTCTATCCCCACCACCTCCCCATGAAACTATGTCCAACAGAACAAGTCATTCCAAAAAGGGATAAAACTCTCGGTAGTGGTGGTGGCTACAGCGGTTGTGGTGGTGGCGGCGACGGCTGTGGTAGGGTGGGGTGGTGGAGTGGCAATGGGGGTGGCAGTGGCAGGGTGGTGGTGGTGATGGTTGTCGTCCGGTGGAGATGGTTGGTGGCGGCAGTGGTGGTGGTGGTGGTTATGGGTCTGTTGGCGGTGGCGGTGGTGGCGGCGGCCGCAGCGGCAGTGGTTGGTAGTGGCGGTGGTACTAGGGGTGGCGGCGGTAGTGGTTGGTGGTGGTGGTAGCAACAATAATGGTGGTGGTGGCGATGGCGTTGATGGTGTGGTGAGTGATATGACTCCATGTCGGAATAAAATACCAATTCCTTAAGTTGTGGACAGGAAGAGGAATTCCTAGTTTTTGTTGGAGTAGCTATTCCAATGGAATGACAATTCCTACTTCAAAAATGCATACCAAGCATGGGAAAAGGAGTTTGAAGCAGGAATGGAATACATGCTCTAAAAAAAGAGTACGTACATAATTACGAAATCAAGCAACACAATTTGTCACCCAATCAACATGACTTCGTACCAACATCCAAGTCACAGCAGTTGATGGCGCATAACATACAAAACCCAACTGGAATCTTTTCCCATTCTTTCATCCTCCTTCACCCTTTGTCCATGGCTAGCAAGTAACAACAGTGTCCCTCATCTCTCTTCACCAGGGGAAAAAAACATGGCACAAACCACAGCCACCAATGTGCAGCCCACAGTTCCACCCCAAACCCTCAACCCGAACCAACAATGCAAATCTCTCACCTATTGCAAGAAAACCAAAATCAGCCAATCAAAACAACCCCCAAGGCCGTTCAAATAGGATACACACACAATTATCTCCTTTCATGGCTATGCACACCTACACATCCCACACAATTAGCTGCTTGTGGTTGCAGTGAAAAAATGTTCGAGACCCCGAAAAATCCAAGGTTTTACTCTCTTAGGTTTGATCAAACAACACATGCACAACAATATGAGAGCTTAAGTAGAGATAGAAGAACAGAATCCAAGAGTTGAAAAACAAAGTTAAAAAATAAATTTTGTTCAACTTGTTGCTAATCAAGGCAAATCATTACCTAAGCATGAACTTCTTACCCATAAAAGAGAAAGTATTACAAAATTTCCTTACAACTCATAAAAATGTCAATAAAAATAATGGCACAAAAGCAATATATCCTCCTAACTAATAGATGAATAAATTATATTTCCTAATCCTGCTTTTGTTTGATGGGACATCATTATAATGTCTTGAAATGAATTCTAATCGAACAACTCAGACTCAATTGAAAAAGAAAAAGTTTAATATTGAAACAATTGGAAAACACAGATGAAAAGGAAATTTCAATCTCTAACGGGAACAAATGAAACTTAGCTTACTAGGTTGTTGTGGAGGAGGGAATGGTGTATGTGGTTTTTGGTGTTCACTCTTAACTTTCTTTTGCTTAATATTTCTCCTGAATGGCAACCCTTCTAAAACCCTCACACATTGACAAAAGGATCTTTTCATTATAGAATAATAATTTCCCATGAACTAGGAATCTTTTCAGCAAGAAATTAGTCAATGGAAAAGTTTAAGGACAACAAAAAGAATTAGTTCGTGGTCTTAAAGAGAACACTCAACTAATTTCCATCGAGATTGGAAATTCCACATTTAGGAATCCAAACCATGACATTTTCAGCAAGTTACCAATACTCCATTCCAGGTATTTTGTGGAATTACACAATTAACAAAAAATTAGACATATCACCATAGCCAAGGGCAACGCCACCCTTAGTGTGGTGGGGTCAATTGACCCCATTGGAATTTTTTTATATTTATTTTATTTTTTGATTGATCTATAATTGACCCCATTAAAAAATGCAATTGACCCCAATTAAAAAATAAGACCACTGAAATAATTTCTCTCCAAACAATGTAATTAAGTAATGATTAGTTCAAATTATCCTACAAAATAAGTTAAAAATATTTAGTTTCAGTTCAGTGATTGATTAGTTTTTATTAAACAAGCCATTAAGATTTATGATACAAATTAACTAAGGCTAAGGAGCATAAGTAACTTATTCTGTCTTTGGACAGGAATCTCAAGAGCAATATGGAAGAACAAAATGACGAAATAATCTTTAATTTAAAGCTCTATTCTCCAAACAAACAAGAAATATTGTATAAAAAAATAAAAGAAAACATGTCAAATTCTTTTAAATAACCAATATTCAGAATATGCTAACAAATAAGCATATATATCCAACAAAAATGACTTATCTATATTTGGTTTTTTATGAATACGACAATAAATTAATAAACCATTGTATTAAATGGGGATAATTTTGTGAATGACCCCATCTACTAGAATTTTTGGAGTTGCCCCTGACCATAGCAATATATTAGCATTCCAAACAAACTTAAAAGTATAAAAAAGAAATGTAAGAGCAAAGTAGACATTAACCCAAAAAAAAACTTTCCTTTTCTAAATATTCCAAGCGAGCCAAAATAGCTGATAGGTACCCAGCACCTTCCAAGACTAGAAAAATAAGAATGGCGTATAGGCAGATACGTAACCCACAATTTAAACAAGATGAAATTATATTATGTTGGTGGTTAGATGTGCATTAATACACCCGATTATAGGAAAACTAAGCCCTCCCGGTAAAAGAAAACACAATTGTATCAGAGCAATCTACAAGTGCCTAACACTATGTTTGAAGGATTCAATGTTTTAACCAAAAAAGCCTAGTAATGAGTTCTAAATCATATCGTAGAGAACATACAAAGGTGGTTTCTTTTAAATAGTTATTTCCTACAATGCTAATTTGATTCCACTCTTGAACTCATGGGACTTCTGTTCAGATTCATACAGATCAAAACTATTTTCTGAAACTAAGTTAAGGTGGGCAAAACTGTTTTTCATCACTTGTGAATAGAACTGTTTACCTTACAAGCAACAAATTTGCAGAAATTCAAACCAAGGCCTGGGCATTTTGTTCAAGAAGTTGTCCTGTTACAACACCAATGGTGAATGCATGTACAGAACCCATTCAGGTCTCCAAGAAGAAAAAAATAAATTGATAAATTAATTACATTACTAACCTTAAAAGAAGTTAAAGGCAAAATGGGCACAACATGATTTGTCCCCTCCAACACCAAGGCTACACCTACAAAGTTCAAATTACAAATTCCACACTTACATTCGCTCTCGATTATGTTACTGAATGAAATTGCTCAAAAACAAATTCCTGATATATACGGCAATTGGAGGATCCTACATCCACAAGGTCAGTACCATTAGCAAACAATATTGGATTTAGATTACCTATAGAGAGAGAGAAAGAGAGAGAGAGAGAGAGAGAGAGACCCAATTGTAGTTTACCTTGGGAGGGAGCGAGTGGGTGGTGGAGGAGGGTTGTTGGCGGAAGAAAGACACGACGGTGGGTTGTTGTCAGCTGGAGTGGCAGAGGTGGCCCAAAATGATGGCTACGAGCATTGTCAACAATGGCTGGAGGAGGGGAGTTGTCGATGACAAAGGGAGAGAGAGAGAATGCTGAGGGAAGAGAGCCTCACACTTTGAATTTTCTGATTATAAAATTTAGGGCAGCCGCACTAGGAGTGCACACGGTCCGAATTGGTCCAGTTCTTTAAAAAACTAGGAATCAGACCGTAACGGTTCCAGGCACGAAACCGAACCAGAATAGATCTGTTAACACAAATCGGACAAGGTTCGGTTAACGGTTCCTATCACAGAACAGTAGTAATCAAGAATTAACAATACCAATCATGGCCATCTTTACTTTGTGCTTCCATTACAAAACTTAGATGTTCAAAATGTGAATAAACACTGCATAATATGTTAAAGAGGTGGAGATGGATCAACTAAAAAGTATATCTTGGATGAATTAGCTAAAAAGCATGTTAAAAATGCAGTCAGAGGGAGCTGAGCGCAAGTTAAAATCACGAAACTATCTTATGGATCTGATAGAGAGAATGTCTTGTTCATACTTTACTGTGTGGATTAAGCTTGTTTATTGTTGTCTCTCTAACTCATTTGAAATCTAATTTATACTTATAAATTTATATCCATCAATAATTCGATAGCCATAACCATCTGAGTTCCGACCACAAAAATTGAAGAAATTAAAAAACTAGGGTTTGCAAAATTGACCAGAGTCAATAACTAAGGTTTTCGATGAGACCTGTGTGTCAAATCTTTGGAGGGGGCCAGTGGCGATGACGGAGGAGGCCGGTGGCGATGACGACGATGGAGGGAACGACGGCAACGACGAAGTTCATTGCGGACTTGCGGTGATTCAATGGCAAAGGGTGCCGATGGAGAGCACCAGAGGTGGTTAAGCAACGCAGCCGCTGCAGAATCGCCACCGCAAATCGAAAAGAGCCACCAAAAGGTTATGCAAAATATTTAGACCATCTTTGATAGCAGTTGTAGAACAATGCACTACACTAGTAAAGAAGTGGGCCCACTTTTATTGTGTTTGTTTTCCATAAAATTAACTGGACTAACAATACCATTGGATTAGCAATCCACCAAATGAGGCGGACTAGCAAACCTATGAGGAGGGTGGTATTATGAATTCAGTCCAACTAGATTAAGTTGAAATTGACCAAATTGCCCCCCAAAGCCTCTCTTTTGCATACGGGTTCTTAGTTCGTGTCTCTACTGTAGCTTCGGCCATGTTTGTTTTATGGAATGAGATTAGAAGCCATTAATTATCCCATCACTACTAATCTTATGCCTCGTTTGTTTCGGCAGACTATTAGTCCGAAGTATAGTCCAATCCGATATTTGTTAAGCCTCTGGACTAGTTATCCGGACGGATTGCTAGTCTGCCATATGAGAGATAATTAGTGAGGGGGGAAGGTGTGAAATTAGGAATGATTGAATTAAGAAGTGAATTTAAAATTTTTAAAAAATAATAAGAAATATTAAAATATTAAAGTAAATAACATAAAATTTAATAATAACACA
>JAULJZ010048969.1:2500-14129 GCA_032270985.1 Heliamphora pulchella
TCTGCCTGGGCATCATCTATTTTGTTACCCTACCTTATTACCTCACCACAAAGTGTTGGTGAGTGAGGGGTGGGCGGATATTGGCCCTCCGTGCGTAGTTGTCAATGGTTGGCCTAAAAATGAGTTCTTAATGACACACGTCACGATAATTGGTGGTTGATAAATCGTTGCATACTATCATGCGTGCCCATGTCGCCATGAGGTAGCTCATATTTTGACCCTAAAGCAATGTACTGATTATGACCCCAGGTCAGACGGGACTACCCGCTGAGTTTAAGCATAGCAATAAGTGAAAGAAAAGAAACTTACAAAGATTCCCCTAGTAACAGTGAGCGAATCAGGAAAAGCCCAGCTTGAAAATTTTATGATCTTTGTTTTGCGAATGGTAGTGTGGAGAAACGTCCTCAGCAGTGAACCGAACCTAAGTCCCCTGGAAAGGGGTGCCAGAGAGGGTGAGAGCCATGTCGATGCCACGGGGTACCCATGACAAGGCCAAGTCAATGCCACCGCGTGCCCACGACATGCCAAGTCAATGCCACGAGGTGACCATGACAAGGCCAAGTCGTTGCCACCGTGTGCCCATGGCATGCTAAGTCGATGCCCCCACGTGCCCATGATAAGGCCAAGTCGATGCCACCATGTGCCTATGACATGCCAAGTCGATGCCCCCGCGTGCCCATGACAAGGCCAAGTTGATGCCACGGAGTGCAAATGACATGCCAAGTCAAAGCCACTATATGCCCATAACAAGGCCAAGTTAATGACACGGGGTGCCAATGACATGCCAAGTCTATGCCACCGCGTGCCCATGACATGCCAAGTCGATGCCACGGGGTGCCCAAGACAAGGCCAAGTCGATGTCACAGGGTGCACATGACAACGCTAAGTCGATGCCACGGGATGCCAATGATATGCGAAGTTGATGCCACCGCGTGCCCATGACAAGGCCAAGTCGATGCCACGGGGTGCCAATTACGTGCCAAGTTGATGCCACGGGATGCCAATGATATGCCAAGTCGATGCCACTATGTGCCCTTGATAAGGCCAAGTCAATGCCACGGGGTGCCAATAACATGCCAAGTCGATGCCACGATATGCCCAAGACATGCCAAGTCGATGCTACGGGGTGCACATGACAATGACAAGTCCATGCCACGAGATGCCCTTGATAAGGCCAAGTCGATGCCATCACGTGCCCTAGGCATGCCATGTCGATGCCATCACATGCTCATGACAAGGCCAAGTCAATGCCACGGGGTGCCCATGACATGCCATGTCGATGGTACGGCATGCCCATGACAAGGCCAAGTCAATGCTACGGGGTGCCCATGATAAGGCCAAGTCGATGCCACGGGGTGCCCATGACATGCCAAGTCGATGCCACCGTGTGCCAATGACATGCCAAGTTGATGCCATTGTACGCCCATGACAAAGCGAAGCTAACGCTATCGCGTGCCCATGACATGCCAAGTCGATGCCACGGGGTACCAATGACAAGGCCAAGTCGATGCCATAGGGTACCCATAACAAGGCCAAGTCAATGCCACCGCGTGCCCATGTGTCACGAGACGAGGCCTGAGTCACAGCCGTGCTCAGCCTACCACATGTGGCGCTTGCCGGGTATCGTTGGGCAATCCCGCCAAATTCAATCAACCTTCACACGAAGGCTTGTAGCAACAGAAAACTGAATGAAAGCAACAAAAAGTAAAATTGCAAGCAACAGTACACGGGCATACAAATGCAATAAAATGAGTTTTATTAATCATTGAATGAAGATTACAAAGCTAGGTCATTATATAGCAGATCAACAGTGCAAGGCCTAGACGTGGCCAATCTCAATGTCGGATAGGGAGGCAAGTTCAAGTATTGACCCCTCCCTATAATAGCATTTCGGACCATCTCCATTCTGGCATGAAGAAACATTAAAATGTTTGAGGAGTCATAATGGTCTGAATTAAATAAAAATAAAAATAATTAAATTATGAACTTTACAAGGAAAAATAGCTCATAAATCCTAAAATAAATAGGCACACATGATGTGCGGCAAATTAATGTCCTATCACTAAGAAAACAGGAAAAACTAAAAATGGCACCATGTGCATGCCGGCTAGGGCGTGTGGCGCATGGGCGCGTGGTAGTTGAGGCGCTGGGGCGCTTAGGCGTGCGGCAAAGGGGCGCGTGCATGGGTATTTGGGCAGGCGTGCGGCGCAGGGGTGTGCGCATGGCCATTGGGGCGCTACGCATGGGAGCGTGCGCACTGAGGCCTGCTGGATGCACTACGCATGGGCGTGTGCGCACTGGGCTATCTTGAGGCACCACTGGGCATTGGATGGCATCCTGTGACACTCTCCCCCACATGAACGGTCACCGTCCTCGGTAACTTTTGAGCTTGATAGGCTTGAATCTCCTCTTCAAAAGCCGTCAAGTCTGACTCCTTCTCCCAACTGATTTCATCATCACTAAGTCACCTCCACTTGACTAAGAACTCTCTGAATATCTTCCTTGAAGAGGTCGTCAATCAATCTGTCAATATGGCTTCGAGACTTCTCTTCTTTGGCTTGGCCGTAATGGGTTCTCGGATTGGCTCATTGCGGGATGGATCTTTCATATCTGCATGATAAGGCTTGAGTTGGCTGACATGAAAGACTAGGTGGATCTTCATCCATGACGGAGGGTCGATCTTGTAGGCACTCTTTCCGGTCTTCTTAGCAATGGTGACCGGTCGCTCATACTTGCGAATAAGTCTCCTGTCTCTTCCCTGCAAGAATCTTTGTTGTTCGACTTGAAGCTTATCAAGAACTTGGTCACCCGCTTTGAATTCTAATGGCCATCTGTGTTCATCTGCCTATTTCTTCATCTTCCTTGCAGCTTTATTCAGATAAGCATGAACTATGTTGACATCTTTCTGCCAATCTTTGGCAAACTGAAAGGCTCTTGGTGACTTCCCTGTGAAAGGTCCCTCCACTGTGTGGGGTAGTAGTGGTTGTTGGCCAATAACTATCTCAAAAGCACTCTTGCCCGTAGAAGTGCTTCGCTGAGGATTGAAGCATAGTTGAGCGATATCTAGAAGTTGAACCCAGTTGCATTGGTTTGCATTAACAAAGTGACGTAGGTACCCCTCTAACATACTGTTAAATCACTCTGTCTAACCATCTGTCTCCGGGTGAAAACTCGAAGACATGTCGAGTCGTGAACCGAGAATCTTGAAAACCTCCATCCAGAAAGCTCCTGTGAAACATGAGTTTCGATCACTAGCTATACTCTTTGGCATCCCCCAGTATTTGACTATATATTTGAAGAAGAGTCTGGCCGTCTCCTCTGCTGAAACATACTTCGGTGCTGGCACAAAGATAGCATATTTGGACAATCGATCAATAATTGAAAGTATTGTTCTGATCTCCACCACCTTAGGCAGGCTGGTGATGAAGTCCAAAGAAACACTCTCCCATGGCCGGGATGGAATAGGCAAGGGTTCCAGCAACCCGCCCTGCTTTGAATGTTCTGACCTATCCTGTTGGCATGTGAGGTAAGTGCGAACATAGTCTTCGACATCATCACGCATGTGGGGCTAATAATATCCTTTCTCTAACAGAGCCAAGGTTCGTTCACCCCTGGATGTCCTGCCCATTTGGTATCGTGACACTCAGCCAAGAGTGTCTTCCTCAAACCGCCAGCCTTGGGTATGAAGACTCTGCCACCCATTGTCATAAGTAACCCATCTTGTATCCAAAATTGACGAGCCTTCCCCACCTTGACAAGGTTGATGATATTTATCACAACAGGATCCTTGTCAAGGTGAGTACGGATGAGCTCTCGCATCCCAGTGTATGGTGTAGAAATGGTTGAAATATAACACGTGGCTAGCTCAGCCTTTCGGCTTAGTGCATCAGCAACATTATTGGTGGCCCCGGCCTTGTACTCCAAGGTTACGTCGAACTCTGCTTGTTTCTCTTGCCACCTTGCTTACCTTGCGTTGAGCTTAGGTTGTGATAAGAAGTGACTCACTGCTGAGTTGTCTGTCTTCACCACAAACCGTTGACACAAAAAATAATGCCTCCACACCCGAACGCTATGTATCATGCCGAGAAGTTCTTTCTCGTGTGCCGTGTACCTCTACTCCACATCATTTAACTTGCGGCTCTCATAAGCTATTGGATGGTCGTCCTGTAGCAAAACACCTCTAAGAAAAAAATCTGAGGCATTAGTCTATACCTCAAAAGGCTTGAAGATATCCGGTAAAGCTAAAACTGGATCACTTGACATTGACCGCTTTAGTCCGTCAAAGGCTTCTTGGAACTTCTCTGACCAAGTCCACTTCTGGTTCTTCTTCAACAATTCTGTCAAAGGAGTGGTAATTTTGGAGTACCCCTCCACAAACCGCCGATAATAGTTGGCCAACCCTAAGAATGATCTCATCTCAGACACATTCGTGGGTGGCTGCCAGTCTTGAATCGCCTTGACCTTATCTTGATCCATTCTGATACTTCCCTGTCCGATGACATGTCCCAAGAACTGAATACGTTCCTAAGCAAAGGAGCACTTCTCTAGCTTCACATAAAGCTGATTCTGACGAAGTTTCTGAAATATCAGCTTCAGATGCTTCACATGTTCTTCCAACGTGCAGCTGTATACAACGATATCATCAAGATACACCACGATGAACTTGTCAAGATACTCATGAAACACCTCATTTATAAGCGTACAAAAAGTACCCGATGCATTCATTAGATAGAACGGCATGACAAGAAACTTAAAAGGCCCGTATCGAGTGACACAGGTTGTCTTCGGCTCATCCCCTTCCTTTATTCTCACTTGATAATAGCCTGACCGCAAGTCGAGCTTTGTGAAGTATCGTGCATGACTTAACTGATCAAAAGAGTCAGCAATCAGTGGAATGGGATACTTGTTCTTGATGGTGATCTTGTTGAGAG
Source organism: Heliamphora pulchella (assembly GCA_032270985.1). Classification (NCBI taxonomy): domain Eukaryota; kingdom Viridiplantae; phylum Streptophyta; class Magnoliopsida; order Ericales; family Sarraceniaceae; genus Heliamphora; species Heliamphora pulchella. The sequence goes on from JAULJZ010048969.1 coordinate 7,432, forward strand.
CCCTGTAGTCTATGCACATATGCAGACTCCTATTGTGTTTCTTATGAAAGAGCACTGATGCTCCAAATGGCTCTTTAGAAGGTCTGATAAAACCCACATCAATCAACTCCGTGAGTTGCTTTCTCAGTTCTTACAACTCTGAAATGGCCATTCTATACGGAGCACGAGCTGGTGGCTTCGCACCTGCCACCAACTCAATAGCATGATCCACGCCCCTCCTGGGCAGGGGATGTTTTGGAAGCTCAGTAGGCATCACGTCTTTAAACTCTTTTAAGACTTTCTGTATGAGCTTTGAAATCGGCCCTATCTCGAGGAACTCTTCCACAAATAAGGCAGCTAACCAGGTCAGCTCGTGCCTCTTAACTCCCTTCTTTACCTGCATAGCTGAGAGAAACTTCTCAGCGTTGTTGGTAGACAAGGTAGGGATGAGGTAAGATTTTTTCCCCATCATGCACATCATGTTGCTATACGGCATTACAGCTGTCACTGTCTCCCTCAGAAACTCTAATCCAAGGATCGCATGAAAGTCGACCATCGGCACCGTCGTAAAGTTAAGTAGTCCTTCCCACGAACATACTTTAACATGAACTGATTTGGCAACACCATGTATTGCTTGAGCTGTCGAATTCACTGTCTTGATCCGGTTGGAATCCTTCTCTAAGGATAAACCCAATCGCTCCACCTCTGTCCCTAACACAAAGTTGTGAGTCGCTCCCGTGTCGACGAGAGCACGGATTATTTTGCCATTAACTCGCATATCCACAAACATGAGACCTTTGTTGGAGACATTACTGCCCTTCTTCCTCTCAGTAGGATTATCAGTGTTGTCTTCAACTTGCTTCGATTTGGCATCAGTGCATTTGCCTTTCCTGGATTTCGACGCTGACACTTGCATTTTCACAGCATTCATCTCGTGTAAGGCCCCCACTCTAGAGCCAATTTTAGATCCTGACTTATGACTGTTCCTTGATCAAATGTCTTCCTCTCCACTGTCAGTACACTACTTAAACCACCTGACGCGTACTCACTGGCTAGATGTGACTGTATAGCATTCAGGGCCTTCTTGTGTGGGCATTCGCCCACCCTGTGCGGACCGCTACACAGGAAACATGAAAGGACTCCTTTGTTTCTTGAATCTCTGTTATTGTCTTTCCCTTTGAATTGATTGTTGTTCTATGAACCATTATTTGATGCCTGACTATCGTTTTCCCCATTCTTGGGTTTGTTGTGACCTTGTGGCTTGCCTGCTCCCCCACTTTTGCTAGAAGAACCCATTTCATTATGTTTTGGGGACTCGCTAGCATAATTCACTAGACGTTCTGTAGCTGTCTACGCACTAGCCATATCTTTAACCTGCAATCTGTTGAGTTGAAGTCGTGCCCAGGGCTTCAAACCTTCCATGAAAAAGAACATATCCTTCTCTGACATATCCCGAATGTCCAGCATAAGAGAAGCAAACTGCTTAACATACTCCTGAATAGTACCCGTGTGCTTCAAATCACGTAAAGCACGTTAGGCATTGTATTTCACATTCTCAAAAAAGAACTGGGTCTTGAGCTCCTGCTTGAGTTGTTTCCAGGTATCAATAACATAGAGATCTCGTTGTATCTCGTCGTATTTGGTCCGCCACCACAGCTTGGCATCCCCTGTCAAATACGTCGTAGCCATCGTCACCTTCTGGTTATCTTCAAACTTCAGTGCCCGAAAATATTACCCCATGTTGAAAAGAAAATTTTCCAATTCTTTAGAATCTCGAGCCCCACCATAGGTATGCGGCTTAGGGACACGCATGCGAGGCGCTTCAGACATGGCTACCATCGCTCGTCCCAGACCAAGACCTTCACGTACGTCACCAGTTCCACCCACTGTGACGAGACGTGTCAACACGTTAACATAATTTTTGATGTCCTTCATGTCACGTCGAAGAGTAATCAATTCGGCTCTAAGGCCGTTGACATCCTCAGTTTGAGTAGAAGTGCCATCAGCAGCACCTACTTCAAGTGCCCGAAGGCGTTCCTTTAGTCAAAAGGAAACACCAGCAAATCTCTCGACACAGTCTTCTAAGGCATCGAGTCATTGTCCTTAGTTAACCATCTTACAGCTTGTGTTTGCAACACAATATCGATTGTGTGAATTCCCACTAGTCCTCGCATCTCGATGTGGCTCTAATACCAACTGCTATGAGGCGAGGTCTGAGACACAGTCGTGCTCAGCCTACCACAAGTGGCGCTTGCCGGGTATCGTTGGGCAAGCCCCCCAAATTTAATCAACCTTCAGACGAAGGCTTGTAGCAATAGAAAATTGAATAAAAGCAACGAAAAGAAAAATTGCAAGCAACAGTACACAAAAATTCAAATGCAATAAAACAAGCTTTTATTAATCATTGAATGAAGATTACAAAGTTAGGTCGTTGCACAATAGATCAACAGTGCAAGGCCTAGACATGGGCAATCTCAATGTTGGATAGGGAGGCAAGTTCAAGTATTGACCTCTCCCTATAATAGCATTTCGGACCATCTCCATTTTGGCAGGAAGAAACATCAAAATGTTTGAGGAGTCATAATGGTCCGCATTAAATAAAAATAAAAATAATTACATTATGAGCTTTACATGGAAAAATAGCACATAAATTCTAGAATAAAAAGGCCCACATGATGTGCGGCAAATTATTGTCCTATCACTAAGAAAATAGAAAAAATTGAAAAATGGCACCATGTGCATGCTGGCTGGGGCGTGTGGCTCATGGGCGCGTGGCAGTTGAGGCTCTAGGGCGCTTAGGCATGCGGCGCAGGGGCGCGTGCAAGGGCATTGGGGCAAGCGTGTGGCGTAGGGGCTGAAGCATGGGCATTGGGGCGCTACGCATGGTGGCGTGCACACTGAGGCGTGCTGGATGCGCTACGCATGGGTGTGTACGCACTAGGCAATCTTGAGGCACCACGGGGCCTTGGATGGCGGCCCGTGACACCATGACATGCTAAGTTGATCCCACGAGGTGGCCATGATAAGGCTAAGTCGATGCTCCCACGTGCCCATCATAAGGCCAAGTCGATGCCACCGTGTGCCTATGACATGCCAAGTCGATGCCCCCGTGTGCCCATGACAAGGCCAAGTTAATGCCATCGCGTGCCCATGACAAGGCCTAGTCGATGCCTATGACATGCCAAGTCGAAGCCACGGGGTGGCCATGACAATCCCAAGTCGATGCCAATGACATGCCAAGTCAATGCCACGGGGTGCACATAACAAGGCCAAGTTGATGCCATGCGGTACCATTAACTAGGCCACGTCGATGCCACAGGGTGCCCATGACGTGCCAAGTCATTGCCACGCGGTGCCGATGATAAGGACAAGTTGATGCCACGGGTTTCCCATGACGTGCCATGCGGTGCCCATGACGTGCCAAGTCGATGCCACGCGGTGCCCATTACTAGGCCAAGCCGATGCCACGAAGTGCCCACAACGTGCCAAGTCGATGCCACGGGTCGCCCATGAAAAGGCCAAGTTGTTGCCACGGGGTACCCACGACAAGGCCAAGTCGATGCCACCGCGTACCCATGACAAGGACTAGTCGATGCCACGGGATACCCACGACAAAGCCAAGTCGATGCCCCCGCGAGCCCATGACAAGGCCAAGTCGATGCCACGAGGTACCCACGATAAGGCCAAGTCGATGCCACCGCGTTCCCATGATAAGGCCAAGTCGATGCCATTGGCTACCCACGACAAGGTCAAGTCGATGCCACCGCATGTCCTCGACAAGGCCAACTCGATGCCACAGTGTACCCACGACAAGGCCAAGTCGATGCCACCGCGTGCCCATGACAAGGCCAAGTCGATGCCACGGGGTACCCACGACAAGGCCAAGTCGATGCCACCGTGTGTCCATGATAAGGCCAAGTCGATGCCTTGGGGTGCCCACAACAAGACCAAGTCGATGCCACTGCGTGACCACGACAAGGCCAAGTTGATGCCACGAGATGCCCATGACATGCCAGGTCGATGCCACGAGGTGCCAATGACAAGGCCAAGTCGATGCCACGAGGTGCCCATAACGTGCCAAGTCGATGCCACGGGGTGCCCACGACGTGCCATGTCGATGCCACGGGGTACCCATGACAAGGCCAAGTCGATACCACGGGGTGCCCATGACGTGCCAAGTCGATGCCACGTGGTGCCCATGATAAGGCCAAGTCAATGCCACGGGTTGCCCATGACGTGCCAAGTCGATGCCACGGGGTACCCGTGACAAGGCCAAATCGATGCCATGGGGTGCCCATGACAAGCCCAAGTCGATGCCACGGGTTGCCAATGACGTGCCAAGTCGATGCCACGGGTTGCCCATAACGTGCCAAGTCGATGCCAGGTGGTGCCAATGACGTGCCAAGTCGATGCCACAGGTTGCCCATGACGTGCCAAGTTGATGCCACGCGGTGCCCATAACTTGCCAAATCGATGCCACGCGGTGCCCATGACTAGGCCAAGTCGATGCCACGGGGTGCCCATGACATGCCAAGTCGATGCCACACGGTGCCCATGACAAAGCCAAGTCGATGCCACAGGGTGCCTATGGCGTGCCAAGTCGATGCCACGGGTTACCCATGACAAGGCCAAGTCGACGTCACGGGTTTCCCATGACGTGCCAAGTCGATGCCACGAGTTGCCCATGACAAGGCCAAGTCGATGCCACGGGTTGCCCATGACAAGGCCATGTCGATGCCACCACGTGCCCAGGGCAATCCTATGCCCAATGCCAAAGTGCCCTTTGCTAAAAACCACTATAAATTTGAAAACGAGGTTTCGCAGGGCCAATGCATGGCAAGGCAAGCCAAGACGTGGCACATGGAAAGGCACGGCAAGGCAGGGCAAGACATGCCGAGGCAAGCCAAGGCGTGGCACATGGCAAGGCACGGCAAGCCAAGGCATGGCGCATGGCAAGCCAAAGCAAGGCAAGCCAATGCAAGCGCAGGCGTGGCGCATGGCAAGGCAAAGGCAAACCAAGGCGTGGCACACGGCAAGACATGGCACGTGCCATGCTAAGGCGTGGCACATGGTAAGACATGGCATGTTCCATGCCAAGGCGTGGCACATGGCAAGTCAATCCTAGGCAAGCCACGCCGTGCCATGCCAAGGCGTGGCACATTGCAAGACATGGCACGTGCCATGCCAAAACGTGGCACATGGCAAGGCAAGCCTAGGCAAGTCAAGGCAAGACATGGCACATGGCAAGCCAAGCCAAGCCAAGGCATGGCAAATAGCAATGAAAGCCAAGGCATAACAAGGCATGGCACATGCCTAGCCAAGGCAAGCCATGCCATGCAAAGGCGTGGCACATGGCAAGGCAAGCCTTGGCTAGGCAAGTCAATGCAAGACATGAGACATGGCAAGCCAAGCCTAGGCTAGGCAAGTGAAGGCAAGACATGGCACATGGCAAGCCAAGCAAAGGCTAGACATGGCACATGGCAAGCCAAGCCAAGACAAGGCATGGCACATGTCAAGGCAAGTCAAGGCATGCCAAGCCAAGATATGGAATATGGCATGCCAAGACATGGCATTTGGCAAGGCAAGGCATTCCTAATTTTTCTACCAATTTTTTCTATTTTTTTCGATTTTTCCTGATTTTTCCCAATTTTTACGAAATTAATTAAAAAAAATACGGACAACCACTGAATATTCCCAACACAAACCTTCTCCTAAATTTAATGGTGGCTCATCTTTTAATATTCCAACCCATTTCCACCATTTATCCAATTTTTCACGATTTTTTCTTACTTTTTGCATATTAATTAAAATAAAATATTACGGCCCGCGGAATATTTTTAATACAAAATTCTCCAACATTTAATGTTGGCTCAATCCCTATTTTTCGAAACCATTTCAACATTTTTTTACCATTTTTTCCTAATTTTTCATATTTTTAAACTATTTTTTAACCAAATAATTCAAAAAAAATATCCCAGACCACCGAAATTTTTTTAATTTTTTTTATATCGTACCTTAATTTATTATCTTCAACTTTCAATTCATACTTTCCCAATATTCCATGTACTTTTTTTAAAAATCCCATTATGACTCCTCAAACACTTTGATGTTTTCTCCTGCCAGAAATGAGATGGCTCATAATGCTATTATAAAGGGGGCTGTTGGGAATGTATACTGAGAAGTCATGCTTTTTATGTATTTTATTCTAGATCCCTGGCATATTAATAATAAACAATTGAGATGGTTTTGCATTTATGGTTTCATATTTATATTTGTGATGTACGAATACATAGTCCGTATATTCTATCCAGTATTTGACTTGGTGCGTGCTACACGGAAGATTGGGTCAAAGGTTCTGACAGATTATACAGGTCGGCTCACAATCGCAATGGACCCGGACATTCTATTGGTACGATTGTAGTACATCATTATAGTAGCTGGTCTTGGCTAGGTCGAATGGATCGAATTCAGGTTTTGGAAATTCGGTGTTTGAGTTTGATGTGTTAATACACTTGAGTGTATTGAGCGGGATCAACGGGATGATCGATTCTGTACTGACTATATGAATTGATTCACATCCCGTATTATCATGTATTACATGAACTCTTAATCCCGAAGTGATTGATTAATTGTGCTCAGATAATGTACAGTACTTTGAGTCATCAATGGTTGAGATTTTTTCCATGAGATCAACAATACCGATGAGTTGGGTACTGGCA
>JAULJZ010049001.1:0-14127 GCA_032270985.1 Heliamphora pulchella
CCTCTAATGAATCAAAACAACGAATATTAAATATATGCAAATAATAATTATTTCAAGATTAAGAGCATAAGCACTTATAATAACCTTGGGATGCAAATTAATTTATATAGTCAGTATAAAATTAATTACCCCAATGTGGTCATATTCAATACGTACAAAGCGTACTAGCACCGTGAGTTGGACCAATAGACGACGTTATTATCTATTCCCCGTAACCAAGACATGCCAACTAAAACTCTGTGCTATAGTCATACCAATGGTTTGTCTATTTCTATCTAAACTATGAACCAAAAACTTATAATCTGCAAGAATCTATAACCTGGTCTTCTGTGTGTAAGTTGTACTATACACACTAGATTAAAAACTGTACAGAATAAATTACAACCATGCATAACATTAAAGAAATGATATTGCATACATTACTCATTAAGATTCTCATAAAATAACAAATTAATTTTATTAAAATATAATTAAATACTAAAACCAAATAAAACTCATGGTTTTTAGTATACAACAATGACAATCTCTCACTTATACTCAAAATCATGCTGCCATATATTTGACTCCCATGCCCTCTACATGACCATCGAAAGTCTTAGCCGGTAGGCTCTTTCTAAAAGGATTTGTAAGGTTGTCTCCTGATACAATTTGTTCACAGCAACATCACCCTTCTGTACAATTTCTTGTATCTAGCGATACTTACGCTCAATGTGCTTTCCTTTCTTGTGGACTCTTGGCTCCTTTAACTTTGCAACCGCTCCGCTAATATCATAATAAAGTGTAATAGCCGACTGAACTCAAGGCACCACATCTAGATCCAACAGGAAGTTTTTGAGCCAAATGGCCTCCTTGGCTACTTCAGAAGCTACCACATACTCGGCCTCCATGGTTGAATCAGCAATGCACGACTGCTCGATACTCTTCCAACTTATAGCCCCACCTCTTAAGGTTAACACATATCCTGAGGTAGACTTACGAGAATCTTTGTCTGACTAAAAATACGAGTCTGTGTACCCTAAAGGTATTAGACTGTTTGCCTGGTAAACCAACATATAATTCTTAGTCCTTTTTAGGTATTTGATTATATTATTTACCGTAGTCCAATGCTCCTGCCCTGGGTTAGACTAATATCTTTTAACCATGCCAACGGCAAAGAAGATGTCAGGTCTAGTACAAAGCATAGCATACATTAGGCTTCCTACTACCGAAGCATAAGGTTTCGCCTTCATCTTCTTTATCTCATCAGGTGTCTTAGGACACTAATCCTTAGATAGAGTTATTTCATGCCTGAAACAGATAAACCATTTCTTGGAATCCTGCATGCTAAAATGAGTAAGGATATCATCGATATAATTTTTTTTTGTGATAAGCCCAACATATTTGGTTTTTGATCTCGTAAAATCTTGATCCCAAGGATGTGACTGGCTTCTCCGAAGTCCTTCATATCGAACTGCCCAGATAACTATACTTTTACCGAACATAACACCCCAACATCGTTTCCGATGAGCAAGATATCGTCTACATAATGTACTAGAAAGACTACCACGCTTTTGTCACGCTTCTTGTACACACAAGATTCATCTGAACTATGATAAAAACCATAAGATTTTATGGCTTGATCAAACTAAGTGTTCCAAGACCTCGATGCCTACTTAAGTCCATAAATGGATCTCTTAGGCTAGCATAACATGTGCTCTTGGCCCTTTGCTATGAAATCGTCTGCTTATACCATATAGATATACTCGTCAAGACTTCCATTAAGGAAAACTTTCTTAACATCCATTTTCCAAATTTTATAATTTAAATGAGCCGTAGTGGATAAGAGAATTCGGATAGACTTAAGCATGGCTACCGGTGAAAAAGTTTCCTCATATTGGATCCTTCTTTCTGAGTGAACCCTTTTGCAACAAGCCTAGCCTTGAAGGTTTCTACCTTTCCGTCTGCTCTTCTCTTCGTCTTGTAGATCCACTTGCATCCAAAGGGTTTAATCCCTTTAGGTGGTTTTATAAGTTCTCAAACCTGATTAGAATACCTAGATTTCATCTCTGAATTCATAGCTTTTTGCCAAAGATCTGCCTCTTTGTCCTGGAGTGCTTCATTGTTGTTATAGGATTTGGTGTCCAGTTATGTCAGGATCCTGTCAAAAGACTTTTCCAAGAACATATACTGATCGGGTTGATGAACAACCCTCCCACTACGACAAGGCACTAGCTGCGTCTATGTACTAGCAGTAACACGTTGTGCAGAATCTAATCCCTATGCACCATTACCTACATGCTTGTCTGGCATGCTAATTGTAGCACCCTGTTTAGGATCTGCACATGTCCCGATAATTCTCCCACTACGACGAGGTAATGGAAAATTAGTAACTTGTGGTTCCTTTTTCGTTTAACTGGTATTTTCTCTCAATTCTTTTAGAACAGTTTTACTTTTGGGCCTGTGGTCCATAATATAATCCTTTCTCCAAGAATTGGGCGTTGGTGCTAATAATGACCTTTTGATCCTTAGGATTACAAAATAGACCACCCTTCGTTCCCTTGGGATACCCCAAAAAGAAACAGACTTTTGCCCTTGGTTCCAACTTACCCACGTTTCCTTTCAGCACATGTGCTGGACACCCCTAAATCTATATATGTCTCAGACAAGGCTTACGCCTGGTCTACAATTCTGTGGAAGTAGAAGGATCTTAACTTAGAAGGTACTAAGTTCATAATATAAGCCGCTATCTCTAATGCGAATCCCTAAAATGAATCAGGTAATCCTGAATAACTCATCATTAACCTTATCATCTCCATAAGAGTCCTACTCATTTTTGCTACACCATTCTGCTGTGGAGTTAACTGGGATATAATTCCTTCTGTCGACAAGTAGTCCCTAAACTCTCCGAAGAGGGACTCCCTACCACGATTGAATCGTAGTGATTTGATACTTTTACCTAGATGCTTCTCCACCTCCGCCTTGAATTCTTTGAATTTCTCAAAACATTCAAACTTATGGTGCATCAGGTAAATGTATCCATACCTTGAGTAGTCGTCAATGAAACTAACGAAGTACTCAAAGCCACCTCTAACCCGGATAGTTATAGGACCACACACATCGGAATGAACTAATTCCAACGGTTCTTTAGCTCTATAGCCTTTGGCCGAGAAAGGCCTCTTGGTCATCTTACCCTCTAAGCAGCACTCACAGACTGGAAGTGTCTTCAATTCCAATGATTCCAAAGGTCCATCTTCTACCAGTCTATTTATCCTTTTTAAATTAATATGACCCGAGCATAAAATGGTATTGCATACATTGCTCATTAAGATTCTCATAAAATCACAAATTAATTTTATTAAAATAAAATTAAAAACTAAAATCCAATAAGACCCATAATTTCTAGTATACAAACCTAACAAACCTTTGTTCAAAGTTCTCCCTTTTTGTAACCATATTTCAAGTAGTTGATCAATGTGAAACTTATTTTAAGTTTCTCTAAGTAAAATGATTATGTTTGAAGAGCCTTCTAAACCAAAAGTGGAGAAGCTTTCATTAATGAGTTGTATCGATACAGTTTTCAAAAGATATAAAAGAGGTTCGCAAGTCCTCATCCTAAGAATCTAAAAAGGGACACAAACAAAATATTAATGTAAAACAAAGCAAAATCAAGTCATCCTTCTCTTCGCATCCCTTTCCTTTCCTCCCTTGCGCTCTATCTCCGCTTGCAGCCAAGCCTTATAACTCGCAGATAACCCACTGTCAAAATCCCCGCCGACTGGTATCCTCAATCAAGAAGACTAAGCCCGTTGATACTGACCTAAGAAAGGGGCCCGGTGAGGGTGACTGTATAGATGGCTCACAGAAGTATCGGGACAGATATGGGTGTGTCCAAATTGGCAAAGAATGCGATAAGGATGACAGAAGGTGACCAACTTCAAGCTGACTAACAAGACCCCCTAATGGCCCACAGTCGTAGTAGTCATGGAAGATATCTTTAGCCAGGGGCATAGCCAGGAGATGTCCTCCCCAGTTGGAGAACTCCGATAATCCCGCCAAGTAGTCTCGGTAGAAAATAGTAGATAAACCCGATAACGAATAAAGGATCTTACACTGTAACTATCAGATACGGACTTCTCTAGCAAATTCACCTTCTCCATCAACCAAACATGAGAGAAACAAAAAAAAAGGAGAACTGAGTGGGAAAAGCCCAAGAGAATAAAGAAAAAGGAGAGCTGAGCGGGAAAAATAGAGAAATACAGAAAAATGAGAGTTGAGAGACTACCTGCAATAGGAGACCACTACCGGCAAAATAAGGGGCACCCCCGGAGCAAACTGCATGAACACCGAGAAGCGTCACAACAAGGACCAGTGGAATAGGATCCTGACCCTCGTAGATCTGATAAGCCTCGTCCACCAAAGAAGAGCTGACTATCTCATGAGAGGGGCCTAAGCAAAAATAAGCCAGAAGACAGATGCAAAGAGCATGCCGGCGCCGAAGCTGAAAAGTGAAGTCTCCAAGAGACCCCTGAGGCCCGAAGCAGTCCACGATCCGAGTCATGTCGAGGAGTTCGTCATGAGTAATAATAGAAGCTTCACGCCTAGAATAACCACAGAACTGCATCAACCTGTCCCTGGGACTCAAGAAAGGCATGGGAATTATAACCTCTTCTCGGCCTGAGATCTCCAAAATGGTCAAAAAGTCCTCCATAGTCGGACATAACTCCTCAACACCGAAACGAAATACATGAACCTCAGGATCCCATAGCTGGGTTAGTCCTCTCAGAAGATGCCAATCAACCCTCAAGAATCGTAGAGAGAACAACGCATCTAGACCAAAGTTGAGAAAATAGGGGAAAAGTCACTCATCCAAGCCGACAGAGAGTTATTGTAAGAGTGAGCCATAAAGAACACAAGATATCCAGCGTAGTGGAGTTTGGAATAGTTGCTCCTTTTTACTAATCCAAAAATGGGGGGAACCCACAGAATCTGCTCCAAGTTTTGCGCCAAAACACTGTACTACGGTCATCACCTTTTTCTTACGGCCGTTTCTTTGCAACATATTAGCCGTCATATTTTACTTCCAAACCTCACGACTATGATACCAAAACTCTAGGCCGTGAACTTTTCTTCACAAAAGTTCAGGCCACCATATCTAAACCAAACGACTGTCATATTCTTTCTCACAGCCGCAATCTTTTTTTATGCATAAATTTTGGCAGCCTGTCCGCATTTTGCCAATATGGCCCAAACTGTAGTTATATGCCTGTTAACAACTCGCAACAAGAAAAGTAGTTTGTATAGAAAGATCACAACTCATGAGTACAACATCATGCATAATACATTTCTAAGCGTTCAAAAGTAATAAAAATCATGCGCATCCAAGATAAGTCAAAATGTAACCCAAGGGGCACGAAGGCCCAACCCATTGTAAGAAAAGTAATATATTTGTGTCGCGGCACGTAGGCCAAGAGAAGAAGTAAAGGCACAAAGGTCTATCCATAGTATCTGTGCAGTATGCCCCAAATAGTATCAGTGTGTGTGACAAGGCAAGTGTATCAGTGTATCAGAATGTATCTGTGCAATGGTGAATCAGAGGTAGTGTACCAGTGTAATGAACCAAGAATAAAGAATCAAAATGTGATAAGTCGGCACGCAGGCCCAAGAAGGAACAGGTACGCAGGACTCCATAAACAATAAAAGAAGAAAAATGAACGAAATCAGCTGCTGATCAGCGGTCATCATCTAAGTCCTTCCCACCAAGCTTCGTACCCCGATGGCATCTAGCCCATCAAAGTGCCCAAGGAATCACAAGCGGGTTGTCACATGAGTTGATTGGCTGGCGCATGCCCAAGAACTCATAAGTCCAAAGCAGCAGAAAATCAAGAGAAGCATCAGTGGAGTTGAATCAGATATGTATATATGGAAATGGGAAAGGAAAGTACTAAAAGCAGAGAAAGCAGACATACCTGTCAAATACGCCAGTATCCACCGACGCTTAGATCAGAAGTCCAGGTGGCTGTACTCATATATTTGTATAATGTTGCCAGTGCAGCTCCTCCCCAGTCATAGGAGCCGATCTGGTCCACCACCACCATGGCAGCGAGATAGTGGAGGTGCACCCTATTCTCTAAGTTTGGGAATAAGGATATCCCAAACATATAGAGAAGGAATACACACGCCACCCACTCGAAGTGGTGGACCTTGGAGCAGGAAAAATGGCGAAAGGTATTCCTCAGCCACGTATATCGTATGCTTCCCTTGTCGATGGAAGGGGGCACGTGGCCAAGGAGATGCTTAAGAGCGTCGAGGCTCTGGCAGATGTCTGGATCAAACGAGATCGGGTCGCCGCCTACCCGAATCCCGGTAATAAGAGAGAAATCAAGAGGGGTAAGGGTCACCTCAAATGTGGGAAGGTAGAAGGTGTTGGTGGTGTCCCACCACCTCTCCATCAGAGCTGTAAGGGTGACCCGGTCATTGCTGGTCCTCTACAGCGTGAAGCTGCCAAAGCGAGCTTGATCAACGATCTCTCGACTATAGGGTAGGAGCGCCGTGTACCACTCCAGAACATCAAATGATCTGCCAAAACCTCAAACGCAAAGTCACCCCTGAAACAAAATAAAATAAACAAATTAGTAAACAAAAAAACAATAATGGAATCAACAAAATAACGAAAACGAGACAAACAGAAACAATGATGGGATCAAAATCAAAGTACGTGACAAGATGACTGAAACAAACTAACAATGATTAAAAGAATAGCAAAACGAGACTCAAAATCAATTTTTCACTCATTAGTTCAAAAGAAAGAAAAAACCTATCCCGTTTCGAAACCAACGCTGACTCAACCCAATCAAAATCAATTTGCTAGGATCCAAGTTCAAATTCAACAAAAACCCGTTTTCATTCATATTTTCATTCCAAAGTTCAATCTAAAACTCATTTGACATAATTCAACTCCGATCAAAATTCGAGATCAAAAGAAAGTTTCAAATTGGCTCCTAATCGACTTCAAAGTTTAACCTCAAAAAATCGAAGGGGTAAATATCATCAAAATTTCATCTCAACAAAAATCAAATTCAAACCTGACCCCAACCTAGCCTCAACCCCATTTGGCCCCATTTTCAAAAGCTAACCAATTCAAAACTCTAATCCAATCGCAAATTAACATACTAACTCGTTAGTTTTGTTTCCCCATCCAAACCAGCCCCTAACTCCATTTCTAATCCACGTTTTCAAAATTTAATTTAGCACAACACCTACCTAGATTCATCCCCAAATACAAAATCAAACCTAATTCAAATTTATCCAATATAAGCTTGTTTGAAACAAAATTTCAAGTTTGATCGTAGGTTAAAAAATCCATCCAAATTCAAAGATTCTGTTTTAAATTGGGATTCGCCTAAAACTCATTTTAAACCCAAATTTAGGACAACACAGTTTTCATCTTATCTCAAGATTAGTTTGTCAAAGAAAATTCATATCCAAAACCCGTTTTATTGAAATTGCGGGGTTCTTTTTAAAAAATCAAAACCCACTTGTGTTCAATCTAAAGTTCATTTTCATCCAAATTCAAAAGTTCGTTCGTTCAATTTAAAGTTTCGTCCAAGAGCAACGGTCTACCCAATCCAGGAGCAAGGGTGCACCCGGCATCACCACCACCACCTCCAACACCATCGGCGCTGCCACCCTCATCGCCCACGAAGCTGAACCCAAAACCTCTAACCGTGGTAGAGAAAACCAAGGAGATGAGAGAGAGAGAATAAACATGCTTCTGAGAGAGAGAGTGAGAACTCGAGAGAGAGAGATAGAGAGAGTTGAGAGAGATAGAGAGAGCCGAGAGTGAAGGAGATAGAGAGCAGATGCGAGAGAGACGAGAGAATGAAAAAAAAACACTTCACACGAATGGTTTTTTCGAACGGTCTTAGAACTTATGTTTTGCTGTTGACCTCACGGCTGTGAGGTCCGCCTCATTTAAAACTGGTAGCCAGCACAACTTGACCCAGGTCACAACATTTTATTATTTCAGCCGTGCCTTTTTCGCAACCGTTTCTCAAGGTCGTGAACTATATGTTCAGGCCGTCTTCTCTTTAGGGCAAAATAATACAGGCCGCGACATATAAAAGTGACGGCCTTTTTGTTCTTTTATACTTTCCCCTTGTTTGGACCTTGGAACCACCCCGTGTGGGTTTTAAACAATTGAAGGCTCTCTTAGCTCTGCTTCATGATCTAGATGCCTCTTTACGTCGTTGGTCCTCGACACGACCTAAAATTGTCCTTACCACTTTCGATCCTCCTCATGATCTTAAACTGACTCATCGGTCCTTGACACGACTCAAAATTGTCCTTAGCACCTTCGGTCCTCTTCGTGACCTTAAACTGACTCATTGGTCCTCGACACAACTCAAAATAGTCCTTAGTACCTTCGGTCCTCCTCATGACTTTAAACTGACTCGTCGGTCCTCGACACGACTCAAAACTGTCCTTAGCACCTTCGGTCCTTCTCATGACCTTAAACTGACTTGTCGGTCCACGACACGACCTAAAACTATCCTTTACACCTTCGGTCCTCTTCATGACCTTAAATTGACTCGTCGGTTGTTGACACGACTCATCCTCCTCATGACGTTAAATAGACTCGGCGGTCCTCGACATGACTCAAAACTGTTCTTAGCACCTTCGGTCCTCCTCATGACCTTAAATTGACTCATTGGTCCTTGACACGACTCAAAACTATCCATAGCACCTTTGGTCCTCCTTATTACCTTAAACTGACTCGTCAGTCCTCGACACGATCTAAAATTATCTTTAGCACCTTTGGTCCTCCTCATGACCTTAAACTGACTCGTCGGTCCTCGACACGACTCAAAATTATCCTTAGCACCTTTGGTCCTCTTCTTCACGTTAAACTAACTCATCGGTCCTCGGGACGAACTAAAACTATCTTGAGCCCTTTCGATCCTCCTCACGACCTTAAACTGGCTTACCGGTCCTCGTCACGACCTAAAACTAATAGGTTTGCCCCACTAAGAGTTCGGTGCTCCTTATGACCTTAAACTGACTTGTCGATCTTTACACGACCTTAAAGTGCCCCTTTGACCCATCGGTCCTCCTCATGACCTTAAACTGACTTGTCGTTCCTCACACGACCTTAAACTGGCTTATCTGCGATGTCCCGTCCTCCGGGCACGTCGGGATATATATAAATATAAATAAAGGGATATTCTAGCCATTCATTCATATTTATATACGCTAGTTATTACATTATAAAGGAGTTCTAAACCGTTCAAAAGTACATAACTATTAGAGTTTCACCAAGAAATTTTAAAAATTACACTAAACACGAGAGAACCGAATATAAGAACAAAAGCAGAGGTCTCGACTCCTCAGAACGCATCAGCGGAATCCACGTGCTCTTGGAACTCACCTTGTTCTTCAAACTCTTATTCTCCCTCTAGGACAACTTTCTCCAAGAACTCCTCCTTACTTGTGGCACAAATGCCATGAGCCAAGGCCCAGAAGCAAAATACTCTAACCTTCTAACTAATCTCAAGGCACAAAATTCACCGCAACACATACCATATAACACCCAGTATAGTTTATAGTCAAGGAGACAGACAAATTTATGACAGGATAGTAGATAAGTCAATAAACATGCGTATATGAGATGCCGTGTATGAAATGCAGATGCCCAATCTAACATGCACCCAAATTATAATAGGAATTCCACGCCGGGAATCATCAGAGTAGACTTGATGAAATTTTGATCACCAAACTTATTCTCGCCTCGTTGCGAATAGTAAATGCTTTGTCAGGCTTTATACCACAGCTATTTTACTTAATGGCAACGGCGTGGAGGCGGGCCAACCAATCACCCATCCTTATCTGGGCCAACCAAAATAATCATCCATCCTTATCTGGGTCAACCAAAATAATCATCCATCCTTATTCGGGCCACCCAAAATAATCAAAGTAATAGTCCCACCTTAAGAACCAGGATACTCGTTTGGTGTCAACCCAAAGTTTAAAAGAATTTAAGAGACATTTCACATTATACAAAGTACCAAGATGAGGAATTTAGAACCACCATAATTGAACTCTCTCCAAATTTACCACCGCATTGGGATTAGGTTCGCCGAATTAGGCTCTCTCCGAAATTATCCAATTTGCCCGTATCACAACTCAAGGAGCGACGGAATCAAAGAGACATCAAAACTAAAGAGCTAGTGACGAACCCATGGTGCCTAACAGTATTCATGATAAACCATTTTAAACACCGAGGACGTACCCACTGTGTACAAGGGGAATATATCTCAAAATATTTACAAAAATAGCAACCAGGGATGCCCTAAATTTAGAATCAAGAAGAACAATCTCAATACTACCCATCCCAATAACGATGTACACAGATAGACTCCAATATGCTAAGATGCAAGTGACAATGTCAATGATGTATGGTATAGATCTCAAATACAACCATCTATAGCATGGCTTCAACTAGCATGACAAGATTCATGGTACCACACGCAAAGCATAAGTTCTAAATCATCATACATTCACTTAGAAACACTAATAAACTAATCTAAATCAAACATCGTATAAAAATTCGGGTCTCATAGTAAAGGGTACTCAAACATACACTTAGCAACTTTTAAGGCCAAAAATCAAGTATTAAATTAAAAGAGCCGACAAGATTTTGGGCTATCTAGACTTGGAATCAAGTTATGATTTTTAAACACCGTTTAGATAACAATATTTTTTACAACTCTCATTTTTAACACCAAGGTCAAAACCTAAGGCAAAAGGGTGAACATAACATCCTAAGCAAAAACGGATAAGCACTTTTCTCAAGAATTTACCAAAAATATGCTTTTATTGGTCTTGGCTTTGGGGTATCATATCAAGTCCAAATGAGTCCATTTTTTATTATGTTCTATTTCAACAAGTCCCCTACACGTTTGATGTTTAGATCTAAGGGTAGTTGTTTGGAACGAGTTAGACTTTTTGGCCATTTTAGAAAATAGGTTTTGTCAGCTGCCAAAACTCAGCAGAGCCAGTTTTGGACAGAGGGTTTGAAATGGTTTTGGGGTATCATCCCGAGGCTTTAAGATCTGATGTTTTGGCAGAAATTACTTCAATATGTTAGCTATAATGTTCATGTATACCACTTTTGGAATAGGTCACTAAAAGTAGGGGTTTTAGGTATATAAAAATATGTGACAAAATGTTCCTTGAGGGCTGAAACTCAACGGTGACTTTCAAAGGGGTTTTTACCTATACAAACTCAATATTTTTATCTCAGTTTTGGTGGGTAGATATATATACATGTTATCTACAACTTTCATGTTTTGACCAAAGTTCAGATTTTACTTTAAACTAGGGTTTCAAAGTCGGTAGTGTTGACTGGTTGGAAAATGACACACTTTGGTAAAATTGAAATATCTCCAGTTCTAGTTATGAAAATGAGTTGAAACCAACTTTGAATGAAAGATAACACAAAAAGATAAATCTGGACAAAAAGAACATGCTTAGATCGATTTTTTACATTGAGTTATGGCATTTCAAATCTCAGGGCAGAAACATCAAATTTCTCAAAAATTAAGCCTCTTAGGGTTCAAGTCTTCTACTTATGTCATGTCATGTTTTTGTTCCATTTCTTTGCATGCTTGTGTTTTAAGCTTTAATATCAAGGCTCCAGCACACTTAGAGGTTATCAAAATCAAAGATAACAGCACACAACAACATCTCATATCATTCATAAACATAACAGCCCCTAATTTCCAATTACGACGCCTTTTCGATTTGATTTTGGATCTTGATTTTTTTGTGTTTGAAGGGATGTGTTGGGGGATATTTGGAGGGATATTAGACAAAATATTTATAGGTTTTACTTACTTGTTTGAGGGCTCAAGGGATGGTGGCATGGAAGGACTTAGCTTTAGAAAAACTCCTCTCATTGATTCCTTCCTTTTTCTTCCTTTTTCTCCCTCAAACTTATAGAACACTTCAAGAAATTTGAAGGTCGAGTCCTTCACCTCTCTTGCACAAAATTAAGAAGGGAATAAGAGGGTGTTTGGCTTGGTTTATATAGGCAAAGGCTAGGGAACAAGAGGGGGAACACGAAATTAATTAAGGTACTTTTTGTTTCCTCTTTTCCTTACACATCACATGGTTTGAGTTGACATGGTGCAATATTTGAGGGAGATGTATCAGATTTGGTGGAGGGATTATAGCTAGGGGACTGTTTGGGGGACAAAAACCTGACCCCACATCAATCAAGGGGTTTTGCATTGGTTTGCGTGTCATTTTGTGTAAGAAAATACATTAAAAGTTAATTTGATATATCTTTTTGGTGTCTTTTTCTACTAAGACCTATTATTTTAGTATGTTTATGATAAATATAGTATTTTCATATATTATCATAATTTTCATAACAATTGATTAAATAGATGTAGTCATTTAAGTTAAATTAAGCTATTTTGGTAATATATGACTTTTTGATTTATTTTGTTGTGTATGAATTTCAATAATGATTTGTTTGCTTTAGTTGACCTATAACACTATATAATTATGTATGTAACTTGTTCAACAAGTATTGGATCATCATAATGCTTAATTTAATACATTTCTCATCATTTTAAACTAAAAAGAAAGCAAAAAGCTACTTTTTGTCACTCTTCCCAAGGTGGTCGGCCACTAAGGGGCATTTTTGGCATTGTTTATGTTATTTTGTCCTTTGCTACTTAATTGTAGTTAAATCATTGATTTAGGGTATCCATGTGTCAAAATTTAGATTTTTAAGACTTTTTGCTATACTAGGGGCAAAATGGTCATTTTACCCTATTTTTTAGGAGTTATGATTTTTAACTCATTATTTCAGGATATTTACTTCATTTAGAATGTTGGGAGACTCTCCGGTTGCTAAGATTTTATTGCCTGAGTTTTGGACCTTTTTAGGGCTTCCGGGCCGAACTTTGGGTTTTCGATTCGAGTCAGGGTTTTGAACCTCGTCCGTGCTCTATAGACTTGTGGACTCTCCATCACTAATACTAGGGTCCAAACAGGATCTTTACACGGGTCGTTATTAATCAGGTTATTACAACTAAGGTTTATACCGGGTCGTTACATTATCGGTCCTCGTTACGACCTAAAATTGACAAGCTTGTCGGTCTTCCTCATGGCTGCCTATTTTGTGACTATATTTTTCATGGCCGTAATATTGTTGTTAAGGCCGTGAGTTTTATGCATGACCAGTAGCTTGAATATGATGTTTAAGTCTCTTCTTCTTATTTTGTACAGCTTGTTTATAACATGATAGGGACAAAAATATTATTGCATGACCCTTAAAATCTTATTTGTTCGTTCACCGCTTATTTGCACGTTTTCCGCTTTACTTTACTCAAACAATACATGTAGCATATCTAGAAAAAATAACTAAGTTGCATAACCCTAAGATCGTAACTAAATTTTTATTTTATTTTTTTCTTTTGTCTGAACTCTTTTTAACCTCTTATTCTATATATGTTACCTTTAAAAAGTTTATAATAAGAATAAACATTGACAAAGTAAAGGTCAACCTCACGGTTGGGCGAAAAGAGTACCTAACACCTTCTCTTTTCGTACCCTAGCCAACGAATCCTCTTTTTCTTTGGTTACGTATTTTTTTTAAAGAAAAGGACCCGTAGCCTTCTTTTGTTTTTCTTGGTTTTTCTTAAAAATCAAGTGGCTACTCCATTTTTCAAAGGATGTTAAGATATCTTGGATTTCTATTTTAAAAAGGAAAGAGAATATTTTCTAAAAAAACAATAGATGTCCGGTGCATCCCCCACGTGCTCCCATCAAAGCATCCGCACCCACCCATCGATGTTTCCAAGAGAAACCAAAAATGTGTGCTTTTCGTGTCGAGCAATAGAATTGGTATTTATTCATTGGGCCTTACGCGGCCTAGTGGTGATAAATATGCCTGGGTCTATAGGTGCCGTCCGGTCTTGATACTTAATTAACTCAATAAATGAAATTTGGTTGGTGAGCTATATGATGAAAAGAATAAATGGAAGATTTTTGGGAGGAACCTTGATGATGGTTGTATTATGGGAAAATGGGAGGAAATGAATTGAAATGGGAAGTCATGGTAACCGGGTGGGTTTGAGA
>JAULJZ010049022.1:0-14125 GCA_032270985.1 Heliamphora pulchella
TCTATATATTTGATATTAATAATTATATATAATTAGTAGTAGTAGTAATAGTAAATAAGTTCTTAATAAAGAGTATTGTATTTTAAAAGTGGTAAAAATTTGAATAGAATATTTTGAAAATATGTGTTTTAACTTGACTTTTTAACTTTTTAATTTTTTTATTTTTTTGGCCAAACGGGCAATCTAGATTTTTTGACATTTTCAGCCAAAAAAAAAAAAAGTAAAGTTGTCAATCAGGGCCCTATAGTACTCCATCCAAACTTGTTCATAAAACATTATAATAGATTTTTATATCACGTACATTACAACCAAATCAATCCCAAGGTAATTATAAATCCCAAATGTATATAAGTATGAGAAAAATAATATCAGATTCAAATATCTCCAAATATATATATAAAAAAAAAACCTGAAATACTAATAGTCCCGAAAAGAACTACCAAATAAAATGACCAAACTCATCCTAGAGCAATTGATTTATCCTGAAGAATTATAAAATAACGTAGGTTGAAATAGAAAAATCATATTGTGCTCTATTGAATCATTTGTTTTTTGAACATGTTTTTATAATCTGAATCATTTATTTTATATTATTTATTAATTTTATTACTCACATAAAAAATTGAATTAATTGAATATTTATAACTATATGATCTTATTATATTTATTTATCGTTGTTTTTTATAAGATTATATTTACCATTTATTTGTTTTCTAACAAATGTAATTTATTTATAAAATTACATATATTTGATTAATATAAAATTTTTACATAAATAATCCACTTAATAAATAATACAAAATAAATAATTTCAATCATAAAATATATATAAAAAAAACACTAATGCTCAAAGCCCCGAAAACTATTACCTAAGGAAATGATATATAGGATGTAGATACGGGAGCAGAGCCATGTGTGGGGTTGCCAAGGTGATGTTTGAAAATGACTTTTTGGTTGTAGTAAATTTTACTTTTTAGAATAAGTTCTAATTAACTTAATTTTTTGTTTGACAATGAGTTTAAAGTTAGTTTTTTTTTGTCTTTTAACTTCAAGTTAAAAAATTAAAAATAAAAACTCGATAATTTTGTTATTATCTAAAAAAATGAAATATATTTTAAAATTTAATTTAATCAAATTATACTAATAAATATAAAAAATATATTTTGTAAGAAAAATAAAAATTATCTCAAAATCTAGTATTAGAAACTTCTCATGCACAGTATGAGAAATTTTGTATATATATATTTTTTAATTTTGTCATTCTTAATTTTAAATGAAATGAGCAAACATATAAATGAGAAATTTCTCAGTATAATTTTTTTTTTCATGTATGAGAAACTTTTAATACAATTTTTTTTAAATTTTTTCATTTCTAGTTTTTTAATGAAATCAGTAACTTATAAATGATAAATTTCTCAAATAAATTTTTTTTCATGTATGAGAAACTTTTCATATATATATATTTTTTAATTTTGTCATTTTTAATTTTAAATAAAATGAGCAATTTATAATGAGAAATTTCTCAGTATAATTTTTTTTCCATGTATGAGAAACTTATCATACATTATTTTTTTTTAATTTTGTCATTCTTAATTTTAAATTAAATAAACAACTTATGAATGATAAATTTCTCAACACATTTTTTTTAATGTATAAGAAAAACTTCTCATACATAGTATGAGAAATTTCACATACATATTTTTTTAATTTTTTTAATTTTTAATATTTTATAAAATAAACAATTTATAAATGAGCAATTCATAAAGCCATGTTAACAAACTAGGCCTTATTATAGGTAGATGCTTTTGAAATGGTCATATTTAGCAAATATTAATTTTAAAAAGAAAACATTACAAGCCACTTATTAAACATAAATCATTATAATTATGAGATTTTTTTCAAGCTTCTATCCAGCTCTTTAGATTCATCATTGAGCCTAATATTGTAAAATTTTAGATAACTTCAAATTAACAAAATAAGTGTTAACAAAAGTATTTGATGTTTTATAATATAAGTGCTTACTCATAACACGCATGTACATAAGAATATTTTCATGTAGTATTATATGAAAAACTTCTCATATATTTTAAAATCTAAGTATAAATTTTTTTTCATAGCACGTATATATATGAGAATATTATTATATAGTGATATATGAGAAACTTCTCATACATTTTAAAATCTAAACATAAGAAGTTTCTCATAACTTGTGTGTGCATGAGAATATTCTTACGTAATGATATATGCATGAAAAGTTTCTCATAGTATATGTGTGTATGAGAATATTTTCATCTTGTGATATATGAAAAAAAATTTCATAGCATGTGTGTGTATGAGAATATTCTCATATAATGATACAGGAAAAATTTATATATCAATGAAATTTTATCGACAATAATGAATTTATTGCCTATCAAAATGAACTTTTAATGAATTTTATTCGATTTTTAATGTTTTCTTTTAAATTTTATGTAATTTCTTAAATTTTATGAGAAATTTTTTATGTTTTTCTTATATATGTTTCTAGAAATAATAACACAATACTTTATTTTTACGCTAAGCAAAGTATGAAATATTTATCGTATATATGTAATATAAAGCATGAAAAAAATTTCACGTATAAAGATTTTGTCATGTATGGTAATTTTTTCATGCATGAGCACTTGTGTTCCCAAAAAAATGAATATGTTTGCATTTATGTTTATTCATTAAATTATTTATTTTACATATTATTTTTATGATTTCAGTCTTCTGAAATAGTACACAACTTGATCTTAATACTTATGTAATAAGTTTCTTGTACATCAATTAGCATTTTTTTGTTAATATATGTTGTATATATACATAGACATGCGTTCCTTTATAGCCGATTGTCAATTTGCTTAAAAGTTACTTTTTTTGCATTTTTAACTAAAAAATTAAATTAAATTTAAAGTAAATTATTTGGTAACTTAATTTTTAAGCTAGTTTATTTAAAGTTGATTGTTTGGATAAAAATTAATTTTTTTACTTTTTATTCAAAGTGGACAATTTTACCATTCTATATATTTTATATTAACAATTATATATAATTGGTAGTAATAGTAAATAAGTTATGAATATGAAGTATTATTATATTTTAAAAGTTGTAAAAATTTGAATAAAATATTTTAAAAATTTGTGTTTTAATTTAACTTTTTATCTTTTTAATTTTTTTTATTTTTTTTATCAAACGAACAACTTGACTTTTTTCGTTTTTAGCCCCAAAAAAACCAAGTTTATCAATCATGGCCATGTAGTAACGCATCCAAGCCTGTTCATAAAACATTATAATAAGTTTTTATATCATATACATTACAACCAAATCAATCCCAAGTGTATCCAAATATATTCAAAAAGTAATCATAAATCCCAAATGTATCTAAGTATGAGAAAAAAAATATCAGATTTAAATATCTCCAAAATATCCAAAAAAATAACCTTCAATCCCACATGCTTACACATGTTCAAAATTCAATTATCGTCAAGTTTCACTTATGTGTAAGTGTTTTTGCATTGAATTGCACGAGAAAATTAATAAAAAGTTAAATGAAAAAGTTTTAATAGCAAATATATATATGTGTATATATATATATATATATATCAAAAGTAATGAATCCTTAAGGAGAAGTTACATTGTGGTTTGTAGCTTTCACGCGTAACAATGAATCCTTACCCGAAAGAGAGCCAAGCAATAAACTCCACTTAGATGGCCGTGATAAGAACAAATAACCTGAATGGAAAAAAAGCGTGCTATTAGATACGAACATATACATGTATGTACGCATGTGTTTGTATGCATGCATGTTTTTAGTAGTTCATTAATGGAAAAGAACAAAGAGGCAAAGGTTTATTGAAAAATAAAATAAAATACATACTAAATTGCAAATGAAGTTAAAGGTTTCCAACCAAACTAAACCTTATATGTCAATTAATTGCGATTGACTACATAAATTCTTTTTTACCATTTTGTTATGTCAATGGCTATATGTTCAGTTAAAAAAGTAAAGCTAATGGTTGTAATCCATAATTGGAGGAGGTGATTTTTCATTATCCTCACAAAAGACTGAGTTATAGATAGATAAACAGATTAAATTTGCAACCCCATGTTAGCACTTCAATTATGAAAATGATGGCAAACTTGTTAATGACCTCTTTGGCAACGTGGATAATCCAACTCAATCCCAATTTAGGGGAAGGTAATGGGGCGGGATGGGCCATTCCTATCCCCGTTCCCTATTTGATTAGGATGGAGATAGAAAAATATTGAGGAAGTGGCAAAGAATGTGACCTATTTGATTAGGAGATAGAAAAATATTGAGGAAGTGGCAAAGAATGTGACCTATTTGATAAAGAATGTGACCTATTTGATTAGGAGATAGAAAAATATTGAGGAAGTGGCAAAGAATGTGACCTATTTGATTAGGATGGAGACAGAAAAATATTGAGGAAGTGGCAAAGAATGTGACGGATGCGGAGATATTTTGAAAATAATATTTAAAATTTAAAAAAATTATATTAATAAAAGTTATAAATAATAAATAATTATTGATGAATCAATAAAACTTAAAATACAAAATGTAAGAAATAGAAAAAAATTAAAAATAAATATAATATTTTAATATTTTTTACTTATTATATTTATAAACTATATTTTTTTATACATGTATTAGTATTTTAAAAATATTTATTTTTTATAATTAGAGACGAAACAGGAGAAAACGAGTTGGGAAAAGCAAATACCGCCCCTATCACATTTGGTATCGGAGGTGAAAAAAAACTCACGGGGCGAAACATGCAGGGACAGGGACGGGCAGGGCATCTCTAAGGCAGTTCAATGGCATTGACACAGCATGATGTATTTTGAAGAATTGCTATATAATAGTGCCTCAAGCATATGGTTTATATACAATAGTTTGGATGTTATCATTCAATTTATAGTCTCACAGCATATCAAAATCAAATATCATAGAATGCTAGCAATCCAGGGTAGTCCACCAATTTTCATTGTGTAATATTGAAGCTAATAGGTTACAGTAACTGTTGATAGAATAGGGGCTGTCTCAAATGAAGTGGAATTTTAAAAGAATAGGCTCTCAAATAAAAAAAGATACCTAAAAAGCAAGTTATTCAGGATGGGATTGAATATAGGGATACTATGTTCAAAAACCTCTAAAAAAAAATGGAGCAATTATTTCATGTCTTACGAGACATTGCTAAATTTGGATTTTCATTACTTTTAATATAAATTACACACAAATGTGTAGTCCAAATTTATTTTAGGGCAATGCTAGAAAAATTTTTCGTCAATAAGACAAGTATAAGAGAACATTTGCAACATAGGGAACTAAAACTTCTGAAGTAATGAAAATTAGGGTATGTAAAACTGGGAAACAAACAGAGAATTTAATTAAGAGATCCAGACGTGCCTTTATAAAACATCAACTAGTACCGGCAGAAATCCAATAAACTTTGAACCGCTGGTTCTTGAAACTTCTTTAACATTCTATAAAATCTTGAATTGAAATAAGTCATCTCGTAATTATTCACATATATAGCCAACACGAGCAAAAAATTAGCCAAATAAAACCCCGATCCTCAATGGAATTGCCAGAGAGGAATCACCAGAGAGGAATCGCCTGAGAGCAAACGTTCTCCGCCGGAGAAATCGCTAGGGCACATATGCCAAACACCCCTAATATGGTATGAATAATCCATATACCTGTAACGCTCAACTTGATCATGTTAAATCCATTACTACTTTTCGTGATGGTAAAATTATTGGTAAAACCATTTTAATGTAGTTCTCAAAACCAGAGGATGCTTTAAAATCAAAGGGCGGTAATGAACTTGACAAGTCGCAGCCAAGTGAGGAAGTGCAATGTCCCTTTCCTGCACTCCTTCTCTAAAGATTTCCGCATCCACAGAAATTGAATCAGAATTGTGAGATTTTTAATTTTTTTAAGCAAGTGAAAGTCAATATTTCCCTTTTTTTGAAGTAATAAAACAAATAATATCTTATTCAAATTTTAACAAATTGTATACAGTCAAGCAAAAACTTAATATATATAAAAGAAAACATTTTTAACTGAACAAGTGAGTGTCATAATTCAACACAACTCTCCTCCCAAGTACAAGGATCCAGGATGTCCTAAAATTTCTCGTGTTATTGGAAACTTTAGGATAGAGAGAGAATTGCTGAACCTTGGAACTTGTGTTAATTTGTTACCTTATTGAATGTACAAACAGTTAGGACTAGGTGAGCTTAAATTAACTTAAGTTACATTTCAACTAGCTGACTACTTAGTAAAGAAGCATCGGGGAATTGTGATGAATGTGTTAATTCAAGTGGATAAATTTCATTTTTCTGTTGATTTCATTGTTTTGGACACATAACTTGTGGCATATGCAAGCACACAAATTCGTGTCATTTTATGTCGCCCTTTTTTTGCAACTTCTAATGCTTAAATAATAGTAGAAATGGTGTTTTGAAGCTATCTTTTGGAAGTATGACTGTTGAGTTAAAAAATTTTAATATTTGCTGGCCAACTGATGAGGAAGATAATTTACATAAGCTAAAATTGATTAGGCTCTTCTGGAGGACCAAGTCTCGTTTTCATATCCTTTTGATGCTCTTAAGCTTATCTTGCCCGTTTTGATGACTTTGTGACTGATTATGTTAATTTTTTTGTTAAGAGTCTATTTAGATTTTAGATGATGGATATTAATAAGCGTGAGTTTGATTTTGAACAGTTTCTTCATTGTAAGGCCATACCATCTTTGTCAATTGCCCAACCATTAGATCCTAAATTGAATCATTTGCCACCTAAACCTCAATCTTTAATTATTGACACTGTATACTCTAATTCGATTGATGGATATTAATAAGTGGAAGTTTGGTTTGAACAGCTTCTTCATTGTAAGATCATACCATCTAAGTCAATTGCCCAACAATTAGATCCCAAATTGAATCATTTGCCGCCTAACCTCAATTTTTAAATCATACTAAATTTCAAAGGAAAATGAAAGGATGTTTGTCTTCAACTTTAAATTGGACTTTTGAGTCATTAGGAAAAAATTTCCATGTTTTGATCATATTTTTGTGCATTCTTCATTCGACTAAACATTAAAATAAATAAGTTTTGAAAGAAAATTAATTAAAAATAAAAAACACGTGACTTTAAGCCAATGGCCCTACTAACTAGGAGCAGTAAATAATACTTTAATGAGAAAATAATTTAATAGCAATTCAGTTGAAGTTATAAACAACCAATTTCACACATTAATATACTTATGCATGGATATCTATGCATTACTTACCAATTATCCACGGCCAATTGGCATTTCTTATGCCAAAACCAAACACCCACTAAATTTATGTTTCATTCATAAACTGTGAAAAACAATGTATGCACCAACTCTGTTCTGAAGCAATACGATTCAAAAAGGAGATAACTGCTTACTGAAGAAAAGGCTAGCTGCATAACTGATCGGTGAAGAAAAGTCGAATTCCACCACAAATCAATCTCATTATACAATGAGATGAATAACTTTGAAACAGTGCAAGATTTTTCTTAATAATATTCGTTCAGTTATTCTTTATAGAATAATTTAGCAAAAAGGATCAAATACATTACCAATGGAATACATATCACAGCATTCAACAATATATAACCAAATGCTTTTCACAAGCTCCAGGCATTGTTGAGACTACAATGCTTGAAGCAAACACAACCATGACACAGGGCAAAAGTTCCTCCCAAATCTGGATATTCTGCGAATACCTTTTTACGAAGCATTTTCACAAACCACAAAACTTCCCGGGTTGATGGTAATGCTTTTTGTGCAATTGTCAGTTTTGTAAATGCCAACAAGTCGATCTGCCAACTCAAACATGGTGTTCCTAAGGCTGCAACAGAAAACAAAACACATCATGAGAACTTAGACCATGAGAAATTTGGTAGTAATCCAAGGCTTCAATCAACGAACCTTATGATTACAAATTGCGCATCCTTTGTACGGTCTTTCACATAGTGTCCCACAATTGAAACATTCTTAAAATCTGGCAAATGTGTACACCAAATAGAAGTTAGATGAAAAAGGGAAAAAGAAAACAAAACAGAAGTCATCCAGTAAGGACTTAATTCTATGATTTTATCAATCTAGGAGCATACCCAGAGCAGCATCAATCTCATCCATTACATAAAGCGGGGTAGGTTTGTAATGGTGGAGTGCAAAAACAAGAGCTAATGAGCTGAGTGTCTGAAAATAAAAGCAACAAAATAAGAAAAACCAATGCATAAAAAAATTATTGGAAATTGACAGATGGGCATCTTAGCTCTGACTATTCATTTAAGACACCAATTATATTGGAGCCACCAATGCTTTCAAAAAATACCTTTTCCCCGCCTGATAAGTTTGCAATGTTCTTCCAGCTCTTTTTAGGTGGTCTTACACTGAAAACAACACCTTCAGAGAAAGGATCCAAAGAGTCCACTAACTCAAGTTCTGCATCACGTCCAAGAGTGATCATCTGTAGCAAGATCATAAAAGGCTTTAATCCTTGTCAAATGAATGTATAAAAGATCAAGAAAAACAGTAAGGAAATATACAAGAAATCTGAAAATTTTTAAGTGAACCAACAAGAACATCATCAAGGGAAGAATGAAGATAAGTGTTCATGTTAATGAAAATAATAACTACTACAAAAAAACATAAGACAATGCCACCGGTCGAGATTTTCAGCAAAGCTCGAAATTAAGATACAAATTCAAATCAGGCATCCCAAAAAAAAAACCCGAGTGTCCAGCAAAAGTGAACAATTCATAACCATCTGATACCAACTGTTATGAAAGAGAGTTTAGTGAGCTTAGAACCTGATACATTTCTTTCAGTTTCAGAGATATTGCGTTGAATCCAGCCATGAACTCATCCAACCTGAAGACAATAACCAACAAGGTAACAAATAATTGGGTTAAAATAAATCTGCATAAATTAATGGAGAAAATACAGCATCAACTTGCCTTTTCTTTCTCCAGTCGTCATATTGCTTCTTTATATCATCGCGTTGTTGGGTAACTGAGTTGAGATCCTCCACTCGTTCATCGTACAAGGACATTTTTTTCCGGTATCTAGTATAATCGTGAGTACTCTTACCACGTGAGGGGAAAAAACACAATAACAGTTGCCTAATTCATAAATCAACAGAGAAATGCATACTCTGAGATTGAATCGAGATTTGGGTTCATCTCTTTCAGTTGTGCTTCAAGCAGTACCACCATTTCAAGGGCCCTTTTCAAGTCACAAACCTCACCAAGAGTCCCATCGGTCAGTGTTGCTTGAAGCTTTTCTTGGTCCACTAAATCTTTCTGAATTCTGCGTTTAACAAAAATAAAGATAAAAGTGAGGCTAAACATGCTTGGAAGTCACAATGCATGCTAATTGTAGAATACAGCCCATAGATCGAGGCATACTGTTCCATATGCTTCAAGAAAGAAATATGCAAATCATCCAGGCTTTTCTTGTATCCTTTTCCCTTCATTTCCAACTCCTTGAAGGCCTTCTTCATATCTTGTAACTTGTAGTCAGCATCAACCTGTGCCATCCCTAATAAATTAATGAAAACTGCCAGTCGCTGCCACAATATATATGCACCAGAAAGAAGAAATAAATTAGGGTGTATTATTAGAAGAAACCTCAGATGTCCGCAACTTGTCATCACTTTTTTTTAGTTCTTCATAGTCAGTTTTCGCCTTATTGAGTACATCTTTATGTTGATCAATAAGCTAGGCAGTGGAAAATGAAAGAGGGGAAAAAACACACTAGTTACATTAGAAACTCCTTTAGTTAATCTACCATAATGGATGCCAAAAATTAAATGAGAAAATAAATAACCTCCTGTGTTTTCTTATAATTCTCTTGAACTGTAAATGCCTTTTGTTCTATCTCTTTAAAAGTCACAAGCAACTTCTCCTTCTCTGCAACAAAACGCTCTTTCACCTTTTTTGATTCCTCAATCCCCTTTGTCAATTTCTTTATCATCTTTTGACCTGTTTCTATCTGAACTTTATGGCGATTGATCTCTGTGCTGCTTTTATCAATGTCCTGAAAAACAGGTATTTTTGAATTTCCTCTTATAGGATAGAGCATATCATCAAGACATTCATATACTTACAGTCTCAATCTTGTTGACCTTTGACTTCTGGTTCTTCAATCTTTCACCACCTGCATTCTCTATTTTACTTTGAAGATCCGAAGCCTTGAAAAGAAGGAAGAAGAAGCAGGAAGAATGGGCACCATAAGCATTTTAAGTGCTGCTGCTGAACCAAAATAATCAGGTTGCAAAAATGGAAGATAATCATCTTGCCCACCTTATTCTTCAGCTGTTTTGAACCTTGTGTGAGCCTCTCAATCTCACTCTCTTCTGTGGATATAATTTTCCTTAGTTCCACTAGCCTATCAAGCTCGTCCTTCCTCGGCTCTGATGCAGTCTTCAGGGAATCAAGTTGTTTTTCAAGGTAAACATGTTGCATATTCAAACTGTCAATCTGTTCCAGAAGGAAAAAAAAAAAAATACATAAATAACATGTGACATATCACATAAATGACAAGGGAAAGATCAACTTATATTTGAGTTATTAGTTATTACCTCTTTCTGGGTTTTGGCTAATTCAATCTCCAATTGTGAAACTGTCTTTTCTGAGGCCTGGTAGTGCCTCACTGCATTGCCTATTTTTTGACGTACATTATTCAATTTTCCAACCATTTCGGAAAGCTCACTTTCAGCGTTTGCAATAGCTTCTGCAGAAACACTGGCGACTCGGATAGCTGATCCCATCTTACCACCACGTGGCTTGCTTCCCCCACCACTCATAGTTCCAGATTTTTCGAATAAAGCACCATCACGTGTTACTACACGCCGAAATTCTTTGTTCCCGCCATATGCAATCCTTGTTGCCTAAAAATTCAGTAAGAAATGAATAAACACTGCTTGCAAAACCTAAATGAGCCTTGTAATGCAATTGCATATTAAACCAAATAAATGCCAGATATCAACTTGTGCTTCAGATGGGGATTACTTTCAACCTGATGAAAGTGTCATGACTAAGATGACATTGAGCAATCAGCGCTTCCCTGTGCTAAAAATGATTGATCCTAGGGAGGAAAACAAACAAAAAAAAAACCGTGCAATCTTACGGCACAAAAATTTGTTCAAACTTTCCACAAGTTTCCAATATGATGACATGATTTGCCAGTAATTGTGCAGCAAATAAGAATGATTTTGGTTATTAATCTTGATTCTTTTTTTCCCGGGTTTGTCCTCCTATTTTGGTGTGAAATGACTTTTGACTATGTGCTACAAAGTTGAAATCTTAGCCTATGTTTGGGCTAGCTTTTCTGGGAGGCTTTTTGCTTAAAAGCCTCTTGAAAAGCCTACTTATTTGGCCTCAGTTGGCTTTTTTTACATATTATTACATCTACTTTTTCACAAAAAAAAAAAGCTAAAAAACCAAAAAGCTTACAAAAAAAGCTAGTCCAAACATAGGCTTAAAAGAAAAAAAAGAGTCTGACTTGACAGGGTGATTACTTTTACTGCTCAGACTTCCAGTTGTGAAAATAAAGGCAACCAAATGAGATCCTCGTTGAGCAAACCACATTTGGCCATGTATAGGAAAGGTGTGCTACGGGAAAGAAAATACAAGCTTATGGCATTACTGCAGTCTTTGTGTGCATTTTTTGCTTCAAGAATGAACAAACCACGTGAATTTAGGGTCTTGTGTGTATGTAAGCCTAATATACCTGATCAATATCTTCGGCTACAACAGTGTTCCCTATTGCTGCGAAGAAAGCAAGTTTCATTCTCTCATCTTGAACTTTTATCAAATCGAAAAGGCGAGGAACTCCCTCTGGAGTGCTTACTTTCTCCTTCAATCTGGACAAATGATCAACTTGTTTCTCCTGCAATAGGAATTGAAAAGGATCAGTTGATCTTGAGGAATGGATAAGCAGCCTGTGTATAAACAATTTATGATTCTGTATACCAAACAAAAAGCTCAGAACTTCTGTATTTGGTATAGATTTTTGTTTTCTTCGTTTTCATTTTTCATGTTTTCAGAAACACCAACAAAATGTACGAAAACATTCATCATTTTCTAAGTGTTTTCCAAAGAAGTTTTCCCAGAACAGTTTTGAAAAACTGAGCAAAACGATTTTTGTGTTTCAGGAAAATGAAAATTGAAAACAGAAAATAAAAAATGATACCAAACAGCCAGATTTTCAGTTCTCAAAAACATCTGACTGCTTTGGGGACTTTTATTAAATAAATATGACAGCTGTGAGGCCTTAGATGCATATTTCCGAAAGAAATCAAAAGGAAGAAAAGAAGAAGAAACATAATGGTAACAAGGTTAAATGTCTGTAGAATGAAATCAAAGTGTCTCAATCAAAATATGTCCTTCCTGTACATTTCTGCTTTGAATCCTTAAATTGTTTCACAGGCAGTATTGGAAATCAATCTAGCCACTGATAATATAATTAATGCTCAAAATCCCAGTAAAAAATCAAGGAAAACAAAAACCAGAACAAACAAAAGGAGGCAATATACTCTAACAGCAGAATCAGCCAAAAGAAGAGGTATAACTGTGAGACATATATTCGCAAGCGCTGACTAACTTAAATTGATTTTACCAAAATCCACTGAATTAGCTCATCATCCAAATCCTCATTGCAGCCAGTTAAGACAGGTTTTGAAGTTGATTTAACTGGCACAGAATGATATCAACACAGAACAGACAGCAGGTCTGAGAACCACATAGTTCAATACTAGGTATCTACCAAAATCATGAAAGTAGCAACACCAAGGTTTTTCCTACGGAGTAACTCCACGCATGCTTGAGCTGCAATAGTTGTTTCCACAACAATATAATCAAGTCCAGGACAAGCCGTTGATATGGCCACATCATATTTTGCTGCAAGAAGAATCCCAGTCAAACAAAAATCTTATTAGAAAATGTCATGCTTGAGGGGATAGTTACAGTAAAATGTCATTATGAGACATGCTGATTAAAAAATGAACATTCTTCTGAGAAAATAAATAAATTATAAACAAATATAAGATAATTGTGTTATTCCTTTGACAGACAAAAAACATAAACAAGTTTCTAATCATATATAAATGCATTTCATGGGCCACAACATATTCAGTTTGTATTCACATATAAATGCATTACGATGACCACATGATAAGATTATCCTTTTTCATCATTTTAAATACCTCCTTTTCACATCCGTATTTGAACCAAACAAAGTGAAAAGAACACAACGCGAACATACTGAGTTACTTGTGACAAACTCATTTTAAAGACCCATGATGTTATAATAACCTCACCATCATACATGAAAAGAATCAAATTTGAATTAATAACCCCATTATGGGATATGCTCACCATCAATGGCACCTAGGTCGCCCA
The DNA here is from genome assembly GCA_032270985.1 of Heliamphora pulchella. NCBI lineage: Eukaryota > Viridiplantae > Streptophyta > Magnoliopsida > Ericales > Sarraceniaceae > Heliamphora > Heliamphora pulchella. The sequence continues at coordinate 13,488 of JAULJZ010049022.1, forward strand.
TTCGACCATAAATACCCTGTATCTCATTTGTTTCTTTAGCTTTCAATATTGCCTTCAACACAGATCCTTGACTTTTTTCCGATTCCATGACAGACAAAAGCTCCGAGACCTTTTGCCTTGCAGCTTGTTCAAGAGGAGTTAGAGCTTCTTGTTCTTTGAGACAATCCTGCAACGGACTCAATTGTTCTCTCCATTCCAATATTAACAAAAAGACTAAATGAAATTTAAAATATTAATATGAAAAACATACTTGTTCCACTTTATGAGCTTCCAATGCGTCAAGCTTGTTTTTCTCTAGTTCATTTTGAATGCTAAGAATGCCTGAATTCTTTGTTCCAATTTTCCTCTGTATATCGTTCATCTGCTTTTGAGCATCCTCGTAAACAGCATAACCAGATTCATGCTGAAACATGGAACTATCAGGTTAAAATAAATATTGTATTGCCTTCTCTATCTCAATATGAGCACAAACCAATTCCATTAAGTTTAAAGCAGTAACCGCTAACTAAATTCATGTTGGCCATACAAAAGTATATTTTGAGACCACGTGACATAATCAAGCCAAGTAATTTAAACTTACCAATTTTCTCTCTTGCTAATTGTGCAGTAAGAACCAAGAAGTAACAAAATAAATGGAT